>JAJONR010000768.1:0-182312 GCA_029582245.1 Solanum etuberosum
TCCATATAGGTTTTTTAAATTCATCTCTAATATATTGTCTTGCCAGCGATCCTGAACTAAAATCAATTTGATGTGGAATCATTAAGTATCATTTGGATTAAAGCTCATTTCAGAAGCAGAAGAAATATCCTTATCAGAAATATTATCATTATCTTGAACAATATTTGTATTAGGGTTAATTTTAACCCTATAAATAGAAGAATCTATAGTATGTAACGAAGCTGCACGATTCCTGGCTGGGCCATATGATGGTTCAACAGGCGACATATGATGTATAGAAGGCAATAATCTATTATGAGAAAAAGAATGTCTGTTATAAACAGAAGTCTTATCATCAAACTGAATACAAATCCTACCATCCGGATTTTGAGTAATATGAGAGAAATCATTATTTGTTAGATTAGCAGTAATCTGGCTTGGAGGTATAACTGAATTTAAAGTCCAAGTATTCGGAAAATCAATTTCATCCCACCTGATAGGTCTTCTAGTGGTGACTTTAGATTTTATAAAATTAGTTTCAAACAAAATAGTTTGATCTGCTGTGTCAAGCAATTTACACTCAGGATTTAAAGTTGATAATAATTTATAATAAATTTGATATGATAGGCAGATGAGTTTAGATCCAGGCGCATAATTATAACCATGCGTTTAAACATTTAAAGTTAAGGCATCAAGAATATTGATATTAGATAACGATAATTGTAAATTAGGCTGAGTATTAAAATAAACTGGACCATAGGCCACAGTAGATTCAATAGAACCCATAAGAGATTGTCTGAAATTTAAGTTTATGGCATCTCGTAGAGCAGCTAAAAATGTTTTCGGTAACTCTTTAAGAGTTAAAGGCTTAAAAACAATTTGTATCATACCAATATGCAGAAAATTATACTGATTTTTATATAAGTCAATGTCACGTTTATTTAATAAACGAATAGTCTGTTCTGAAGAATTTAAAGCCAACGACTGTTCTGTCGTTTTTATAATTTTTTTATTTGAAAATTTATCAAAGAAACCATAATCATATATGGTTTTTATAGAAACTTTTGGAATCGTCCATTTGTTTAACAAATCAAAGTCTTGAGTTATATTTACCTCTTCAAGTCTAGTACCTTTAGTACTTACTTCTCCCAGATCCATGTTTACAGAAGTCATATCTATGTTGAATATTTCAGATCTAAGTTTGAATCTTCCACAAAGGTTCCTAGGCTCTGATACCATTTACCAACTTCAATCTAGTTTAGCATTCGAATCTAAGAGAATAAATTCGAATCAAAATACATATAAATTTTTATATGGTAATATGATTGTATGGAAGGATTACTATCCTTTTACCCAAGCAAGGAGTCTGTCAAGATTCAATACGTATTTTCATTGAGCCCATGTGTCTAGTAGTTCTAACCGGGTAGAGAGGTGCCCTTTCAAACTTCTTAACGGGCTAAAAACCACGGCTGACTAGACGAAGTCACAAAGACAAAGCCAATGAAAATAGTATCGAATCTGACTGTACCACCATCTTAGAACCAAATCAAGAAACCATATCTAAATTTATTTATATTTAGATAAAATATAGATCTTTCATGGATGATCTGCTTAAGAACTTACTTTACTCAACATAGATATGAATCTTTTAGCCGGACATGATCAAAACTGAGACAAATAAAAGTAAATAAAAATAAAAAGTATCTTGATCGGAACAGTTGCAAACGTCAGAACGTTTATTTTCTTTTCTTCAATGTACAAAGGGATTGAAAGAGTATTTCTAAAGGGTTCTGCCCTTTCTCTTCTTCTAAGCCTATCTATTAAATTTGTAAGAAATTTCAAATACTAGAAACAATAATTTTTTAACCAAAAAAGTCAAATTTTGTTAATTGCTTATTTTTTGTTTACCTGCTAAAATGAATATGTTAATACCTTTTTTTTGATAGTTTAAATTGGTAGAATTCGAGGTAATAAACAAAATACTAAATGCAAAAGTGATGTAATATCGTTTTAATACTTCTTCTTTTTTCTAATTTTTGGGCCATTAAAACAATTTTTTATTTGAAAAATAAAATAAAATCTCAAATTGATGCAAAACTGGTACAAAAATTAATGTGATATTACGATTTTTTTTTTTTTTAATTCATAACCTGCAACCCGCCCCGTGTGAATTTTGAAAAATTATATTTGAACTACCCCACCTCGCTCCGCACCCGCAAAAGTTCTAACCCGCCCTGCCCCGCAAATGATATAACCTGCCCCGCTTCGTTCTATTGACATTTCTAACCCTAAGACTTATAAATATATAAATACGAGACGTCCCCTGTCATGATTAACCTAAAACACATTTTCAGAAAGAGTGAGCCGTCATAAGCAGAATGAAAAGAAAGCGCAATCCACATCGTCTTCGACTAGTTGTTGATTTGCCGGTTATGCGTATGTACCTTCTTTTCATTTGTAGTTCACATTATTATACATGTTCCTAATTTATATGAGTATTGTAATTGTGATTTTCGATCATTTAACATTTATGAGATGAATATTTGTGATTGTCCCCATCAAATTTAATTCTATCATGTTTGTCGAAATCAACTTTTTTTTCTATTTAAGAATTTGTGCAAATTCAAATTTAATCAAGTGAGTGAATTGGGTAATGGGTACATTGAACTTTAGTAAATTTTGAAATTAATTTTATTTCACATTTGATTAAAGAAATTATCTAAGACCGATATTAATTTTTATATGAAAAATTTGATACAATGTATACCTCATAAAAGATAGGACTAATATTCAAGTTACAATCTTGATTAAAATTCTAAAATATCCAAATTATGAAATAAATTATCTTCCATTCCTCACAATTTAAGAAGTCGCAATATTTCTTTAGTCAATGGCTTAACAAATAAAAGGTAAATCACAAGGAAATTCATGAAATAATTAAGTATTTAGGGCTTGTTTAGTAGTTGAATTGAAAGATAAGTTATGCAAATGTTGAACTCTACATAAATAATATCTCGTTTTATCGATAATTAGAAAGTAAGTCATTCATATATAAAATTAATACAATTTTTTATTTGCAACTTAGAAAACTACGCTAGTTAACTACCTCAATATATAACATTTTTCATTATTCTTGATACTACATTTAAGATCAATTCTTTTTCTTTATCCATAATATTAATATATACTATTTATATGAAACAAAATCTAACATTATATTTACGACCTATTCATATTAAGGAACCTGACTAATTTATTTGTAGCATGTATTCAATTTAAAGTTTTAATTGCGATATCACGAACTTGTTTGGACATGATTCATGATTTAAAAACTAATTGATTTAAAGTTGAAGTTTTGTTTCATTCCAACATGTAAATTATTTTTATTTTAAATTGTATTTTTCTCATAAATCTGAAAAATCACAAGTTATGAAAACTATCAACATTTCTCAAATTATTATATAATTTAACCAAAATAAGCAAATAATAGTGCATAAATAAGATATTAAAATATTATAAGGCGCTACATTGATAAATCACATATCTCCATGAACATATGTGATTTATCAATGCAATACTTTAAAATATTCATATATCTTGCTTGTGAACTAATTTGCTTATTCAGTAAGACTGTATGAAAATATATATATTTTTTCACAACTTGGATAATTTTCATGTTTATGAGAAAAAATACAATTTATAATTTTTCAACTTAATTTCATATAGGCCGAAGAAAAGGGAAACTATTTACAGTGACTATTCCTTACTTTCATACATCTATGTTTTTTATTACTAATTCACGTTTACTGTTTGATACCATCAAAACACTACTCAATTACTTCTTGATATTTAATATATATGTATATCTAATGGCATCAAGGAAGAACCGTGTTTTAGTGAAAAGATAACTCAATTACTACTTGATACCTCAGAGTATGTGAATACCATTAGAAGTATATATAACAACGATGGTATGAGTAGTGGTTCAATAAGTAGAACAAGAGGCAGTATAAATAGTTTGGGCTGTGGATCCAATCAAAATAAATATATTAGATTGGGTCCATTTTGTACAGTTTTCCCCTTTCATAGGGATAACATGTCCAAACGGGCCTTTAATATGGTATTTTAAGCAAAAAAAATTAAACGCTAAATAGGATGCATGAACTGCAAAAATATGCAGAAAATCTGATTATTCTGTAGTTCTACGGTTTAAGCAAACCAAGGGTTTCAACAAAAACTGCTGCTAGAACTAGAAGGTCAAGTTTCCCTCTGCGATTGTTGCTAGTCTCTTCAGCAGAAGGTTTTTGTACCTTGAATTTTGTATGGAAACTGATTTTTGTTTTTGTTTTTATTGCATCATTCTGTGTGGAGAACTTTGTTTGTTATTGTTCATCTCTTAAGTGAAAGGTTTTCTGTACCTTGAAATTTGTATGCAACTGGATGTTTGTACTAATTTCATTTTTCTACTTTTTGCTAGTACTAGTTTTGTTTGTTTTTGTTGCATGATTATCTATTGGATCTGTAGCATTTGTGTTTGAGAACTTTGTATTTGTGGGTTTTCATAAGTAGATTCAGAGTTGTAAAACCCTGAAGCAATCTTGGCCCTAACTCAATTAAAAGCTAGTTAATGTGGGGAGGAGGATTGCTCAAGGTGATATAATTAAGGAGACTAAATTCCCATCCCGTGAACATGTGGGACTCTGCCCGAATAGGATTGCTCAAGGTGATATAATTAAGGAGACTAAATTCCCATCCCGTGAACATGTGGGACTCTGCCCGAATAGGATTGCTCAAGGCCAAAAAGGGCAGCATTGAACCTTCCCAAATAGGTTAAAGGGGAGAAGTTCATGAGTCTAGTGTTTCATTTTCTACTTTTATACTACTACTAGTTTTATTTGCTTTGATTGCATGATGGGTCTATGACATATGTGTGGAGAACTTTGTTTTTGTGTTTTTTTCATTAAGTAGATTCAGAATTGTAAAATCCCAAAGCACTCTGTCCTGCTCACCCTTTAGCGAGGAGAGAATTTTTTTGTACCCAGTCGAATCCTTCCAAAAGGGGTCATATTGAATGTGCCCATATAGGTTAAAGTGGTGAGTGTTTTGGTGGTCCCAATGAGCTGCTCATTTATATAGCCTTTCCTCTAGGTAATTACTTTTATAGTACTGTAGTTGATTGGCAATGGGCTTATTGTAGTGATTCCGCTAGTTTTTTGGTGGTCCCAATAAGCTGCTCCTTTCTAGAGATTTTGCTCTAGCTACCGTAATATTTTATGCTGTAGTAGATAGGCAATGAGCTTGTTGTAGTGATTCTGTATTTACTTTCGCTAGCCTTTCTGTCCCTCCAACATGATTCTGCATTTTGTGTGGAAACCTTGGTTTTACATTCCTCTTTACAACTGTG
The DNA here is from genome assembly GCA_029582245.1 of Solanum etuberosum. NCBI lineage: Eukaryota > Viridiplantae > Streptophyta > Magnoliopsida > Solanales > Solanaceae > Solanum > Solanum etuberosum. Next base: position 5,384 of record JAJONR010000768.1, read on the forward strand.
CAATAGCAAAACCATGAAGCAACTCACATTGTGAAGTATCTGATTTTGGTTCTTTATTTTTATTAGCTTTATTTCTTGCTGGGCAAAGCTTTATTATGGAACCGGAGTTGGTTTCTACAGAAGAAGTGGTGAATGCATTGCTGGAATACTTGGTTGGTCCTCGGTTGCCTTTGAAATCGTCTGCCTTTAAGGAACCTCCCACTCTTTCTCAGCAGCAGTCTGTAGCCAAACAGGTCTTCTTTGGTTTCTTCCCACCCTTTGCGGGTTCTCTCTTTACCTTGTATACTCATTGCATGGTGTTCCTTTTGACATGATCTTTGACCCTTGACATTTGAAAAAGAAAGCATGCCCGATTTCAATTTCTTTTCTTCATTTATTAACTTGTTATTCCTTTCAAATATTCCTTCTAGTTAGTTTAAGACTTCTGAGGATAAGTTACAGTAGCAGTGTGTTTGAATAACGAGAACAGACTTCCATCTTGTTTCTCAATTCTTATCAACCTGATATAAAGTTAGTCCAGTTGAATGCGATTTAGAATAATTCTTGGAATGGAGAAGATTAATTCATACGACTTGAACTCTATCTCTATATATAATATATCTATTATTTCAGTTGAAGGTACAGACATTCAATGTCCTGCTCTTTATTGTAAACTAGTATGGTACCCGCACTATGCATGGAAAATATTAGACATAATAATAAATTATTATCTTATTTTCTTGACCATTTTGTTTTTTATTATTGTTGAATTGTAAAATTTAAATCATTTAAATTTTGATCCACGGTCATTAATAAGAAGACCCACCAAAGAAGGAAAAATGATTTTCCCCACCCTATAGTACCTTTCAAGTGTTCAACATCATTCAATAATTGTTTACACCAAAAGTGAAACAAAAACAAACAGTTCATCTTGATCTTCTATATAGGGTTGTAGTTATCATCAAAGCATCTTCGGTTTCTCTCCTTCCACTCACCACACACACACACACAGAGGCACTATTTGCCTCCTCTTTTTCTGTCTAGCAAATCCTCCAGCACTGTTCCAACATTCTAGTAGCCCTCCTGTAGTCTTTGGCATATTCCACGTGACTTTTAATAAAATTGAAGTATGGATCAGCTTTGGCAACTTTATAAAAAATTGTAAGTGTTTCCAATAAGATCTCCAGCTAACTTAATTCTTTTCCTTGTTCCTTTTTTCCTTCTTCAGTTGCATGCTGTTGTGTTACTTTACAACTACTACCAGAGGAAGGAAGATCCGCAGGCACAATATTTAAATTTTGAATCATTTTGCAAGTTGGCCATGACTCTGAAACCGGCTTTGATGTCATATATGAAGTTCATGAACCAATCAGATCTAACTTCCTCCAAGGACATGAACAATGATCTCTCGGTGACTGAAAAAGCAATCCAAGATGCTTGCAACATATCTTGCGCTTTGGATGCCTCAAAAGATGTTCCAGCTATAAACAAATGGCTCATTTCCAAAGTTTCTGTCTTATTACTAGACTCTAAGAAAGAAACTTGTTTTCTGAATTATTGTTCTGTCACTGAAGGGGTCTGGTCTCTCATAGAAAAATGTCTTGAGCTTCCCACTGCTGAAATAGAAGGTACGGTGGAGAGAAGAAAGAGGCAAACCAGTATGAGACCAGTGACAGTAGAGCAAAAAGATGATGACTCTGGCTTTGAGCAGCTTGCATTTTTGGCTGTCAAGGATGCAACTGGTACGTGAATTTCAGAATTATATTTGTAATATATTTCTAGATCGGCAAAAGTAATTTGTGCCTAATCAGCTCTATATAAACCTGAGAGTCATAAGTTGATTTCTAAGTTCTTTGAATGCCCTTGCTAGCGACAAGCCTCTTAATTAGAGTTTTCTCATGCCTAGGCAGAGAAAGAATTGATTAACGAACATTGACCTAGGCAGTTGGATCTTTCTGTTCCGGTTTATAAAATGAACTGCTTGAGTTACAGGTGTGTCCTGATTTAGAGAGCATTTTATTATGTATGATACTTTGCTTCATGTGGAGCAGGTATTTCTAAGACTGACCTTGTGACTTTGGAGAAGCATGTGGTATATTCACTCACAAAAGAAAAGACAGCGTCTTGCTTTTACATTATGCAAAGTACCCGATCAATCAATCAAGACATTCTAATTTCTGTTAAGGAGATTATTGAGAGGTTAGTTCTTGTCATGTTAACTGCTTTGGGTAGAAAATACCTTTTGTTTTTTTTAATCAAGGGCAGTGTAAGAGATGGGCTTTTTCAACAAGAACTCTTGTATCTCTAATGTTAGAATAGCACATTTGTTTGATGATACTGCTACCTATTTGTGAAGAAATGATATAATAGTTTCTCGAGTTCATCAATATTAGTACTTTCTTTGACACAATCTTGCTAGTCAGCAGAATGATTCATTTGTATAACTTTGAGAGCAACTCAAAGTAGGTTTATGGCGTTAAATATGCTGAGTTTGAAGATTATAGTTTCGTTCTGTGTTGTTATGAGTCTAACATTGATAAACTTAGTCAAAGAACAACCTCTAATTATTCACTACGTAAAGTAAATATACATAATTGCTTGTATGATTTGTTAATAGCATTAATTCATGTATTCTGGTACCTTTTGCTACTAATGAAAAGTGATAAGTGTTTATCTGAGTAGCTTACAGGGTCCATTGGTGAAAAGGAGTTCTGGTAGTTGGTCTGCTACAGAAGTAGTTGAGTACTTTCATCTGCTTCCCTATGCCAATATCATAGCAACCTTTTTCCTGAGGTACATTCAATTTCAATTGGCCTTTATTTGTGGTGAGCTGTCAATAGATTTTTCTTTTATAGTCATTGCTGCCTGGCTTAGCATGTCTTTCTGTCTCAGCCATATTTACTTAGTTCCTTGGTATATTGAAGACTTTCTGTCACATCATTCATTCCTACTGAAGCTTGAGTACATTTGGATACTACTATATTAACCTTTATGATGCAGTTCTTATTCTTGGTTTTTGTTCTTCAAGTTGATACATGTCTACTGAAATTGAACTTGACGGTTGGGCCTAGCTGTTCTTGCAGCAGTCTACATGCTGCTTAACAACATTGTGTGATCAAATTGACAAATGCCAACATATGAGTAACTTATGTTTTGTGCTTTTGCTTGATTCCATTAGGCCTAACAAATCATTGAACAAGACTTGTACCGTAAGGAAAAGATAAGGAAATTAGTCGTGAATATGGTGCTAAAAGAACATCATACCCACCTTTATTTAGAGAGCTTTTTTTGATAACTGAGAAATGCCTGGCTAGTGGTGCTGGGTTTGAAACTTGGTAGATAACAACCACTCCTCTGCCCTTCTCCACTTAAATATTGTCTGTGGAAGGGGTTGAACCCATGACCTGCGCCTAACCACACATCACAAGCTGCACTCTTACCACTAGAAGTCCTAGGGATGTAAAGAAATTTATTTTTGAGGATTAGAAACAACTGATTTACTTAGGTAAGTTGGTACTAATTCATCATCAAATTTCTTTTAAGGTAATATACTTAATTGTACATAACAAACTTACTTGCAAGATTGAGCTATTTTCAGTTGAATGATGCGTTATAGTGAAAGATTTAGTCCTCTTTAGCTCTGTTTATGCTGGGAGCTTATACTGTATATACTGTATGTATGTGCATAGACCTGATCAAAATATGTATATCCATTGAGTTAAGGTGGGGGAGGGGGAGGGGGAGGGGGAGGGGGGATCCAAGTTATTTTGTATCTTGTTTATAACAAACCTAAATACCTTGCACGAAAAGATCAAGCTCATAAAGAAATCTAAATACCTTCATTACAGCTAGCCACGTAACCTAAGCAAATACAAGACAAGACCAAGGCTTTCACTTGTTGCTGCTTCAAGAACCTACACCCAATCTGTTATCTCCATCGTAAATAACTTTAGGGACAAAAACTCCAGAGAACTTGAACAGATGAGCAACATAATACCATAAATTCTAGTCGCATAAAACAGAAGAACCTGCAGTACAGCAGGTTCTCTTATATTATGCGACTGGAATTTATGGTATTATGTTGCTCATCTGTTCAAGTTCTCTGGAGTATTTGTCCCTAAAGTTATTTACGATGGAGATAATAGATTGGGTGTAGGATCTTGAAGCAGCAACAAGTGAAAGCCTTGGTCTTGTCTTGTATTTGCTTAGGTACGTGGCTAGCTGTAATGAAGGTATTTAGATTTCTTTATGAGCTTGATCTTTTCGTGCAAGGTATTTAGGTTTGTTATAAACAAGATACAAAATAACCCAGATCTAACTTGTCTTTGACAATTATATTTTGTATGGGCTTAGCACTATGTTGACAAGCTACTAAATTGATGCAGGGAAGTTTTTGGTTTGGAGGGCTCAAATACCAGAAGCCATGAGGATATAACAGGCAATTGTAAAAAAGAAATTTCTGAGAGCAGAATCTCTTTGGTTGATCAAAACTCGGGCAATGTAAGCATCATGACTGCTATAGGTTCAGAAAGTGCTTGCAGTAATGTGGCCAATGATGTGTATGACAGAACGGTCAACCCTGCAGATGCTTTTGGTGCAGAAGTTGTTGCCGACAGTGGGTGTGAAAGGAAAACAGGGGACCAGAAAGATTTTGGGAAGGAAAATGGCGTGCATCATCACCACGAAACAGTGAGGACCCATGGGAGATTTAGTGGTAAAGCCAAAAAGACAAGTGCTAGTAATGGAAACCAGGGCGTTGAGGAGAAGGTTAAAAAGATTGAAGGAAAGACGCCTGATGAAAGTTATGAAGCTTTAATTGGAACCAAGTCAGATAGTATAAACCTTGAAATTTCAGAGGCAAAAAACGATGATGGTTGCCATGAAAAAGTTGGCCATTCTGCTGTTGGTCAAGAAGCAACTGCGGTAGGTGGCCCCCATAATATATGGAAAAGTGAAGAAGCAGGAAGCGATAGTTCAATTAAAAATACAGGAATTGTAGATCTCAGTGGTAATAAGCTAACTGGTGTCAACTTGAAATGTTTAAATGATACAAGTAACAAGGTACAACATGAAAATAGCAGAGACTATGAGGATTCAACTGTAAAAGAACTGCATGCTATCATCAACCACCCAAGGACACCAGAAGAGAAAACTGAGGAGCTGGTGAAGTCCACCAAAGGCTGTGAAATCAATGATTATAATGATATGGAGTTAGCTGGTGCTCATCTTGAAACTTTGGAGGTGAAAATTAATGATGGTTATCACTTTTCTAGTTCTCCTACTAGGCCACAGAGGATGGAAATTGATGCATGTATTCCCTTCTCCAAAAATGGAAATAACAGCAAGGATTGTGAGCTCATCAAAAAAGTTTATCATCAGCAGAAAAAGAGGACGAGGGAGAGTGGTGGAGAAATCATTGGAAGTGGTATAATTTGCAAGGTAGACAGTTTCAGTTAATGTAGTAAAAGTTATTGATTTACGATGCATTACTCTTGTTTGTTTTTACTAATCCTCCCTTTCTCTTTTCAAGAGCATTCATGAAATTGCCCACTTGGGATGAGTTAGTGATCAATATTTTAAACGAAAGAAATGTCATCTAGAAATAGCAGAATTTTATTTTAATAGACCTCTTCTCTTCTTTTCCCAAAAGTTTCTGCATTTGTGTATGCTTTGCGGGTCCAAACAACAGACATTAATCCATCCTTGAATTGCAGTTCTTAGTGATAGTATTAGTAGTAGTGACACTAATAAGCATAATGGCATGACATTAATAAGAAGTAGTAATACTGCTAATTATTATAGCAGAGGTTTTGGATGATATACATTATTTCTTTTAATGTGTCTTCCTCAAGCCTTGTACAAGGGAGGCATCCACTTGATACCTTGATCTAGTTGTTGTAATTGTTATTTTGCTTATAAGCAAAACTTGATGATCTTATCAAATAGAAGTAACTAGTCTTTGTAATGCTTCATTTTCCGACCTCTTCCCCTTCAAATTATCATTCATGAAAGTGTATAATCCCATTGGTATCAATAGTGTTTGAACACTTCCCTATTATGTGTATTAGCAATCATTATTGCATTATATAAAAATGAATGTGCCAACAAACTAATTTTCCCTAGCTAACATGTTAATTTGCACTTCAAAATGATATTTGGAAATGAATGTATAGGCCTCCACATTTTCTCTTGCTTTAAAGGATCTTGGTGGGGGTGAATTCTGAGCAATATAATGTAACCATGTGTAGGGTTTTAGGTTCAGAGTATGTTAATGTCTAGCTTAGGCAAATGAAATCAATTTACTTCGAATAATACAAATCAAATGTTTTCTTAGCTTGTGTTTAGTCAAATAAATAGTACGTGATTTTCAGTATATTGTTTGTAAAAAAAAGCTGGAGGTCTTCCGCTTCTGGATTTCAGCTCACTAGGCAATTTATTTGTGGCCGATAGGTATCTCAACCGGCTGGTTGTCGGTAAAAGTTGGTTCTTTTCTATCTTGTATTTTATTTTACTTCTGTTGAAGTGGTGTTATTTCCAATTTAAGCCTATCTTTTCTTCTTAATCCATGCAATATATGAAACCTTTGTGTCGCTATCTTTGTGATTGTGTTCCACATTGCTAGTGAATCCTTCCCTTCTCATGTTGTTACAATGCTTAACTAGCATGGACATAAAAGAAAAAAAGTATCCTCATGTTACTATATTGAGCTTTATGAAATTATGCTTTAGAGTTGACATAATGGATGAAATATTAGCTTGTAAAAGAGATACTACAAGAAGTTGATAAGGGAAAAATATTGTGGTTTTAATGTGAGTAGGCAGAAATAATGAACTTTGCCTTTTTGAAAAAAAAAAAAAGGTCAAAAAGATTGGATGGACTAGATTGGATATCTAGGTTTAGGAATTCTGTGGTGGAGGTTATAGTATATTCTTTGGGAAAGGACATACAACTGCTGCCCTTTTTTTTGATGATAGTGGTGTCTGGGCCAACTTTGGCGCACCTTGACACAAGTACTTGGTAATTTTACCCACCAAGGCTTGGGCAGATGAGAAGAAATCACTTAGTGTTTTTTGCCTCTGCTATGGGAATTGGACCTGAAACCTAGGTTCTCCTCCCACTTCATTGCAGTGCCAACTTAAGTTGATGAATGTCCTTATCTTTTCCAAAATTTTTCCTGGAGATGGGAAGAGGGGTCTGCATTCTTCATTTGTTGTCATATTTGATACCAAACCTTATTTGCAGGCAGAAAGAGCTGATGAGGTGAAGGCTGATAAAGACGACCTTTCCACTATCTCACCCAATCGAAATGGGATTTCTGTGGCACATACTCGACTTGTTCCTTGCAAGCATGAATCTACAGATATAGGCGATTTACAAACTGTTTTGGCTTCAAAAGAGGAGGCTTTGACAAAAAGTTCCCTTGAAGTTCTTCTTCAAAAACGACAGAAACTGGTAATTTTACGTTTGGTATGAAGTAGAGTACATGTGGTCAAGACATACTAATAGCACTAAGCAAATGACAAGACACTTGACCACACATACTCTTTTTTGAGAATCTTGGTTGGATTTTTTTTTTTTTTGGAACAGGTAACATTTTTGTGTATTAATAATAAACTACACAAAGGGTGTGTGGTCCCCCATATTTACATCCAGATGAGCAAAAAAATGAGCTCCTAGTCCTTAATTTTCTCATAAGGAATCTAGTACATCATAAGTTGATTCTAATTCGTCCAGGAACTGAGTGTGAACTTAGTTTCTAATTTTGGATTAAACAAATGTCAAATGAAAAAACAATGAAATAAGATAGATTAAAATATACTTAAGAAGATCGAAGGAAAACGGAGAAACAAAAGTGGCCGTATAAGTAAATATAAATTGAATTATCAGCTTGATAGCATAGATAAGGAAAAAGCCACAGGTATATCGCTAACCATTTAGAGCACAGGAGCTGTAAACAGCAGCAATTGAGTTCTAGTTTGGAATCTATTGCTCTGTTGTCTATTCCTTGGAGATGCTCCTGTTGTTGTGTCAGGTCTTATAGACAACAGAGCAATAGATTCCAAACTTTTTTTTGATGAAGTAAATGTTCCATTGAAGGCATCAAGAAGATGCAAATTAGTTACAAAAGTAGAAGCAAAAACAGTTGGTCTGCTGGCTCTAGTACAATTATGCTAGAACTAAAACTCAATTGCTGCTGTTTTCAGCTCCTTGCTCTAAATGGTTAGGATATACCTGTGGCTTTTTCCTAATCTATGCTAGAAAGCTGATAATTCAATTTATATTACTTATAAGGCCACATTTGTTTCTCCGTTTCCCTTCGATCTTCTTAAGTATATTTTAATCTATCTTAATTCATTGTTTTTTCATCTGACTTTTGTTTAATCCAAAATTAGAAACTAAGTTCACCCTTAGTTCCTTAAGTTGGACTGTTTTAAGACTATGATGTATATTTTCCAAACCTGACCACTTAAAACTTGTGTCAATGTATCAAGAATTTCATCCTTCAAAATGTAGTCAGTAATTTGTTATGGCCCTTAGTTATGCACCTTTAATGGGCCAAAAGTCTTGTGGGGTTTTCCTTTTTCTGTCTCTTATGCTTTAAGAACTAATTTAGTTTTCTCATTTCCAATATAGAAATTCTGTGGAGTAACCTTTTTAATCTGATCACTGGAGCCTACACTTTATTTGGTTCTCAGTAATATTTGCATTCATTTCTTGGCAGTATGATCAACAACTTAAACTTGGGGATGAAATTGCTTCATGTGATAAAAGTATTGAGAGAATCTTAGATGGTATGATTTCTATCTGAGGCTTTTGTAGCTTCTTTTTGTTTCAGTTGTTTGTGCTAGCATTACTCTTTTCACATGGCTTGGTACTGTATGGTCCAAAAAAAATTCTTCTGCTTGTTGTTTGTTTTTCCTCCCCCTCTCTTGTTTGATTCTCCTTAAAGAAATAGAATGTGAATGAACTAAGTTTCCCTCCCAACTTAGTTGCCTCTGTATCTCCTTTTTTTTTTTTTTATAAGTAAGGATATTTATTAAAAATGGTATCAAGATGGTACAGAAAAGACTACATGACCTAAACTACACCACTCGCTCCAAACATACTACATATTTTCCCCTAACAAGTTTAAAAAATCCACTTCCATCACTTCCGACGGAAAGAGGAATTCTATCCATCAAAGAAAACCAAAAATCCAGCAAGTCTCTAGGAAATGGAGCAAAGAAAGCATCCCCACATACTTATCCATCCTATCAAGAGTACAACTATTAGTACAAACATACAAATTCTTGATGCATTTGTTTCTGACTCTGGGTATCTGCAGCCTCCGTATCTCCTTTTAGACCCATTTTATTCCAAGCTGACATGATGTGTAGTGGAAATGTCCTAACAAATTCAACCTTTTAGGAGATTCATCATAGCTAGACTGTTTTCATGATGGTGTTCTACCTACCTGCACACTTCCTTTAATACATGCTTGGAATGAAGTCAAAACTACAGCAATTGCTCCATCCTAAGTTGGGGGGGGGGGGGGGGCTGCTCTAAAATGGTTTCCTTTCTCTTGCTTCCTATTCTTTCTTCTTTGTGTTGGAGGGTGGTTAGGAGGTGAAGGGGAGCAGCGTGGTTGAGACCGAGATAGTATCAGGTGGCTAAGTTTCCTTGTGGTGGTTTTGATTCATCATCAAGTTTTGGTAGTTTCTTGGAGTCTTGAACTGTTGTATCATGAAATTGAACTAAATTACTGCAGGTCAATGTACTCAGGTTTATTTTAATGCCTTGTAGGTGGCAAAGATAGTTTGGCTCTAAAAATAGATACGGTACTGGCCTTCTGTGATGAAATGTGCTTGAAGGACAGAGCTTCTATCCAAGAAGACGGCAATCAACATCACGAAGAGTTTGGCTTGATTCAACCAATGAGCGGAAGGAAATTGTCCAAAGCTGTACACACTCCATGATGTGCAGGCATGTTTTGGCATCAGAACTTGCTTAAATTTAATCTCCTCTTTTATCAGTGTTTGTCTTGATCCTCTCCATATATATTATGATGTCTTGTGCTCTTGGTCAGGCAGTATGTCTGATAATTTGTTCCTTTGTTGAATGATCCTTGGAAATGCTTGTGTTTTTCATACAATATTGTCAGCCTTTCCTGCATGGGACTATATATTCTCTGTTATGATTGCTCACATACTTCAATTTTCTGTTCAGTATCTTAATTCTTATGAAGCATTTACTTTATTGTCATTTCCCCCCACTAAATATATTGTTTTTTTTTTTTGGCAGGACTTGTATAAAGTGTTTCCATCATATAGTGTGTCAGCAACACTTGTTGGTACGGTATTTTACATTGATGCAATTTTTTCTTTTCTAATAAAAGATGGTGTAACAGCCCACAGAAGCTGGTTGTTAGTCCCGAAAGGGGGTTCATTGTGAAACTTACATTAGGCAAATTTCACATCAAAATGGGAGGGGAAAGTTAGGGGTCATATAAGGATTCAACTGTTGAGGTGCCTTTTGGGCTATTACCCTAGGAGGAATGCAAAAGCCTTTCGGTGGTCCAGAGTGGCCAAAGTGAGCAATACCTTGGGTCCTTGAGCAGCCCAGAAATCTGTCTTCGTACTATTTCCCACAGTGATCCATATTGCCTCAAAACACTTGAATGTCCTTTGGTTTTTTATTGTGTATTGCCACTAAAAGAACACCACCTTTTAACATGAAACCCTTGACATTTCCTTCCCCGTTGTAATTTTCTTCATTTGTTTTTCTGGTGAATTCCCAAGTTTTTTTGTTGTTTCTATCCACTGATGTCTGTGCTACTGAACATAATGCATAGGGGGGGGGGGGTGTTCATCTGTTGGACAAGCGAATAATATCTATTTGTTGTCTGAATCACAATTTTCCCATGATAAAATTAAAGCCGAAATTCCCAATTTTGGCTGCTCACAACCTGATAGAATATAATTTTATGACATTTAATGGTACCCATTCCCTAAAAATTCCCGATTCAACTAATCCTTGGAGTTCATTTTCTCATAGGTGGATTTCATGCTGGAGTTACTGTAAATAGGGTTGGATTTCTACATTCTTGCGAGAGTGATCTGCATTCCAGCCCCCTCTGAAGCACAGGAGTCAGCTGCATTTCAAATGATTACCCAATTACAGACTATGGCAGACCATCACCCATTAGATTTAATGATGGCAAAGAAACATCAACACCAATATTTTCGAATCCTATTAATGGCTACCATACCGTAGTACTGTATTAGTTTCATTACTGTCCAGAAGCAACTATATGTGCCTTTGAGCTGAAATTGTTGTCTTAGAATATTAGTTGGTTGCAACCGTATCAGTGCTTTGAACATTTATCAAGGCCAAATACATAACGGTCCCTTGAAACTGACTCTAGCTTATTGAAATGATGTCTATTGAACACCTATATGTGTTGCCAGTATTGCCCATGCTTAACTTAGCATTCTGGTTAACATGTGTCATGCTGGATGTTTGAATCGAACATGGAGTTTTCGTGTCGCTTAGAACTATATGCTTCGAGTGTAGCAGTATCGGAAGGTAAATACAATTATACACCAAAAGTAGAGAGAAATAAGGAGGAATTTAATCTTTGGATTTGATTTGTCTTTCTTGTGGGAATGGTGAACTCGTTAACCAGCTAGGTGAAATGCTATATAAGGTGAGCATGAACTCATTACTTGGTTCAAAATTTCTAATTACCATTTTTTGTTGAGAGAATTGAGTTGTGCTCTCTAACTTTTGGAGATAATTTAGTGTCAAGGGCTATATTTTTATACGATATCAGAGCTACACCCATTGATGGCTGTGTTTCTTAATGTTTTTGGACTTGTAATTCTGTTTTGAGGGTGTTGAGTCTCACGCTGATTGACAGAATGAGTTGTGCTCTTTTTGTATGATCTCGGACAATTCTTTCTCTCATGAGCTAACTTAAGTTAGGATATGAGTTATATCTTCACAAATTACTTGACACTATTATTATCTGAGGAAATTTTAAAAAATCACAACCCCTCATAGTTTATTATGGTCTCCAACAACCCATAGAGGAACCAATCAGTTTTTTCTTTTTGTCCTTCTCTTCCTTGCACGAGTGGACTGAGTAAATAGAAAGGAAAAAATGTATAGAAACAAGTCAATCTCCTGGGTCCCTTAATAATCAAAGAAAACCAATGAATGAACTCCAAGTGCACAAAACTAAGATAAGGCAAAGGAAAATTATTTGTAGTAAGAATGTTATATATTGATAATGTTGGTAATATTATTATCTAGAAGCAATCCACAAAAGGGGTGCCACGTGTCAACTTGTAAATCACAAATTGCAAGTCATCACTAATATTATTATCAAGGGACCATGCAAAGTGAAAATAAATAATTCATACCAAGTAGTGAGAGCAAAAGAAGGAAAAAGGTATAGGAGAAAATGGCAAGCACAGTAATGAGCTCATTGAGCCTAAAGCCAACTTTCACTTTGGAGAAAACATCAGTGAAAGGGCTTCCATCACTTGCTAGGTCTTCTTCTTCCTTCAAAGTTGTGGCTAGTGGTGTCAAGAAGCTTAAGACTGACAAACCCTATGGTATGTAATTTTCTATTCTTGCCACTTATTTAATTAACTTATATACACGAACAATATTACAATATTTACATTATTAGTATAGTTTTATTTGTCTTGACAGGTAATTTATCATGTCCATGTTTACTATTAGAATTCCTTGTGATTTAGCTTTTAAGTCGTGACCTTATAATAGTATATGAAATATTTTATGTTGTCAATGTATATATTCGTCAAACTCTTGGAAAAAGGTGCATATTCACTCATGTATGTAATGACATGACTTAATCGTATCATCTGTTGTATTTTTTGGGCTATATTCATATGCTTGTTGTTAGCGAATTGTCTCGTATTTGTCCTTGATGTTAATTGGGCTCTAGTTTAGACTGAGAGGAATTTAGGTGTCAAAATACTTTTGGTAAAAAAGTTCAAATTTACCTTAGCAACTTTGACTATGGTTTAACCAATTAATTACCTGCTAGTCTAATATACTTCAGATTGGAGCTATGTTAGGGTCAAGGGATAATATAAGTCAATATGTTAACACAAGGATATGAATATCTGCTAAGTATAGCGGAGGATAAAATTAGGATAATTGGTATAGAGAGTAGGGGTGTTTTTAATCCCTTTTCTCTCAACTCTTTGATGAAAGCAGCTCGGTATACAAAGCATCCTATATTAGTAGGATTCGATAAAGGGACGCAGCCTAAGAGATGTGATGTAGACAATCTATCCTAATGCAAACTATGTCTACATATTTGAAAAAAAACCAGAGATAAAATATGTAATGCAAATTAATACTATCTGCTGATTATGAAGTGGGCTTTGTTACTAGGAATTAATGGAAGCATGGCCTTGAGAGATGGACTTGATGCCTCAGGCAGGAAGCCCAAGGTTTGTTTCTACTTCTACCTTTGATATATATAATAATATCATTAATTAGTAGTAAAATAATATTTCAATTTTTTTTTTCAAAATAAAAGAATGTAAATTATAGCAATTTCTTTTCTGTAGTTTCTAAGTGTGTATATTTTAATTTATTACTTTTCTAATATATGAGCAAAACATGGTGATGTTTAGGGAAAGGGTGTGTACCAATATGTTGACAAATATGGAGCTAATGTTGATGGATACAGGTTAGTTAAAAACTTCTTAAATTTGTTTAATGTAATTCTTCACTAATAGAAAATGAAACAAATAATCTAATACTTTGTGTGATTTTGAAAATGCAGTCCCATCTACAACACAGATGACTGGTCTCCAAGTGGTGATGTCTATGTTGGAGGTATGACAATTTACTTGAACTCCCTTTTTTAACTTGAACTATGTATATACACAACAATGTTTATAATTAAGTCGTACTCATTTTGAATCTACTAACTCTAGATCCCGATTCACATGTGCAGGTACCACTGGCTTAGCCATATGGGCCGTGACCTTGGTTGGCATTCTTGCAGGAGGTGCTCTCCTTGTCTACAACACAAGTGCTTTGGCACAGTAGATGTTATCCTTGTATTGTACTATTTTGAGTTGTATTCCATGTAATCTTTTAAAAAATACTTCAAAATATTTCCTGGCATCTTGATTAATATGTAATTGCTGTGATTTTACTGTGGATAATATTACACTTAATGTTGCTGTTTTAGGTTCTTATAATCTTAATCTTCTAAGTTTAGTCGTGATTGATCGCCTTCCATGAACTAATGACTCCACACAGTTATAGGCTAATCCAAGATTTAAAGTGTAAGGTTCCTGCAACGATCTCAAATTAATATAACAATAATATATGAGTTCACAGACAAATATTTATAAATGTTTAGTAGATTTCTTAATGCATAGAGCTAATGGGATAATAATACCAACGCAACACTAGATGGTACTTCCAATGCAAATGTTACAAGCAAAAATCTACATTTGCATCTGGCAAAAATCATCAAAATTTTGGCTAACAGTACAACCAAAACAAAGACAAAATATGCAGCAAAGAGCTAACACTCCTTTTCACCCCCTTAACTCGAATTCTTCAGTTTTGGCTAAACTAACACCTAGTCGCCTAAGACGTCCAAATACAAGCTCTCCTGTTTGCCCAATAGGCAACCAGTCAAGCAAGGAAGGACGTATGTATCTCCCTCTTCACGCAAAGATGTATTAGTTTACAAGAATATACATCTTTCTTCAAGAATCTCTAGTGTACAGAAATGGTCTCATACAAAGCAAATCTGGCAGTGACACTTCGATTTTGCTCATTTCTAATGTAGAATCTCAGATGGATGTCAATGTTGGTTGAGAAATGATCTGTTGTCATAATCAGTCAAAGTCGAAGCAGAACTCTGATTCATGTTATTGCATCTCTTGAAGTGCATCTTCCTCTAGAAGCTGCGGCAGTGGATGTTTCAATGAAGAAGAGCCTAAGAACCCCGTTGTCTCTAGCACCGATGACCGAACCATCTGCTCAGGCAGATAGATAATGTCATCTCTCCGCCTCCAAAATATTGATTAACAGTGTACAAGAAACCTCTCAATATGTTAAGCTAATAACTACAATATATAAAAATATTATCTTCGTGTATGGGTACTATGACCACATAAATACATTTGCTGTCGCTCAAAAACTATGACCACATAAATGGTCGTAGTTTCCATCTGTTTTCCATCTAAAACAACAGCCTACAAGCTCAACACACCAGAACAGATCAGCTAACGAACATACCAAATATGCAAATAAACTTAGGATATTGTTTGGTTATTAGTTCTCTTTTATCATCAGGTTATTTATCCATTTAAAACCTCCCAGGTTATGTTTAGCTATTGAACTTGTATCTTACACAATATGACAACTAAAACTCTTACGAAATGCACCTAAAAAGGAGGGCATGATACCTTTTCTATTTCTTCAGCGAGAAGAGGATTTTCTCTCAAATAATGCAATGCTTTCTCTCGTCCCTGTCCCAGCCTTCATTAAAAGTATCAAGAATCAGTGGCTGACTCACGCAAGATTAGTAATATAGTAAAACATCAAGAAACAGTGCCGAGTCACATAATATTGGTAATGAACCTTGCAAGACTCAGCTCACTGAAGTATAAGACAAATCTTTGATTAATCTTAGCTTCTGCAACAATAATCAGTTACTCAGACAGTTTTCAATCACATTGAAAGTCAATTTCTTGCTTATTCTTACTACTTTAAATTATTTCCATCAGCAACCACATAAAGTATGAGATCTATCAATTCTCCTAAGCTGTTTTCTTTTCATTTGAGTATAAGCTCTGACACTTCTAGTACAGCATGTGGAAAATTCCCAGAATCTTGAGCGGTCATGACAAAAATATGCAAATCTTTCTGTTGAGATATGGAGTTTCATAAATTAAAAGTTTAGTAAGCTTCTTGGGAGTCCCTATATTATAGCGAAAACTGCAAAATGTACTAACCTATGCTCTCCGTAGTTATACCATGAACCTTTCTTAGCCACCACCTCAATCAGTTCAGCACAATCTAATACACAACCCTGCAAAAAGTCAATTTTAGGAACAGAATTTGAGCCAAACACTAAGGAAAAGAAAGAAAAGAATGCCACAAACCAGCTTGCTCACTCCTTCTCCAAACATAATTTCAAATTCTGCTTGCTTGTATGGTCTAGAAACCTAAGAAGGAAAAGAGTAAGACCAATTAGCATGTTGGCACCATAATCAGCAAGAAGATGCAAACAGTAAAAGATCAGATGTATACTGGCAATTTCTTTCATGTTCCTGTATTTGCTAAAAGAGATTTTAAAATAAATAGAGGTTTTTGCTAAAAGAGACCTCTGCGTGGATGCACCGCCAAAGTAGCTACATAAAGTCTTCGACAATATACACCAATTTACAATGATCATACAGTGGAATCACCATGCTTCCAGTGCAGGAAATCCAATAACCATGATAACCTTTATTATGCAAATGTCAGCTTTATAGTTTTAAGCACTGAATACTTGTATAACTGAACCATTACCATATGTATTCCATTCCACAAACATAATACTGATGCCACCACATTGAATAATTATGACGTGAAGCAGTTTTACCTTACTCTTTTGAACTCTCACTCGGACCTTAATGCCCACTTCCTCATCTCCTTTTGCCTGAAAGGAAGAGTAACAATTTTTTCATAAAGAGACTTA
Organism: Solanum etuberosum; assembly: GCA_029582245.1. Taxonomy (NCBI): domain Eukaryota; kingdom Viridiplantae; phylum Streptophyta; class Magnoliopsida; order Solanales; family Solanaceae; genus Solanum; species Solanum etuberosum. Next base: position 22,095 of record JAJONR010000768.1, read on the forward strand.
AATGAGTAAAATAAAAAATCTATTAGCCGACTGAGAAGTTCTGTACTCACAGACTTTATCTTCCCTGTAGAACGGATTTCAAGTCGAACGGAGGCGAAAAACTTTAAGGCAATCCCTCCACTTGTGACCTCAGGATTTCCGTAATAAACACCAATCTGATTCGAAACATAGTAATTACTTTCATTCATCAAGTAAGTCCACAAGTTATGATGAGAAATATGCTAGTTTATGAAGTTAATCACAATGGAAGCAAGAATGACAAGTTTCCATCGACAAGATTATCCATCATCTGTAACCTATAGCTCATGGGTTCTACGTGGAATCAGCCACTAATGCTTACATTAGGGTAGGCTGTCTACATCACACCCCAGTGTGGCCCTTCCCTGGACCCTAGTGAACGCAAGATGCTTTATGCACCGGGCTGCCATTTCAGTACTTGAAAAGAGAACACTGCAACTTCTAAGTCAAGAATACCTTGTATCTTATCTGATTGAGGAATATAAGAGTACATCCAGCTTTGGAAGCATTGCCTGACATTTTACGTAAAGCTTGACTCATCAGGCGTGCTTGTAAACCCATTTGCTGCATCCCAATTTCTCCCTGCACAAAATAAGAGACCATGAAATCAGGAACTGGTGGGAACAATTTAAAGCTTTCTAATTATTTCAGAAAATTAAAATGTTGGCTTACCTCAATTTCAGCGCGTGGAGTAAGGGCTGAGACTGAATCAATGCAAATGAGATCTACAGCACCTGATCTACACATCCGGTCTGCGACTGAGACAGCCAAAAGTTTGGTTGACAGTACAAACTCTAGTAAGACCACCATGATCATTGACAAGGTTGCTAGCACAAAAACTGAAAAATCATTTCTAATGGTGTAAACAAGGAAAAGTTGTTACTTTCTAGAGCCATCTCTCCATTATCAGGCTGGCAGACAATCAAATTCTCTACATCTACTCCAAGTGCTTTGGAGTATGCAGGATCAAAAGCATGCTCAGCATCAACAAGCATTGCATTGCCTCCTAGCTTCTGCATAACAAAATTTAACATTTTATAATCTGTCTCACTTTACATGAGAACATTTTTCAGTAATAAGCCTAAGGCAAGTGGTTTCAGTGGATTGGTCATAATAATAAAGTTCCAATGGATGCTGGAAGGATTCTAAGTTTGCTTTCTAGACTTCCAAATTGTCCATTATTTTCTTTCCACTTCATCTGTAGATAGAAGCATATGACTTCCTTTTTCATCCAAATAATCAAATGCCCCCTCCCTTCCAAGTGCAGCCCCATGCCTATAGAAGTTACAAACTGATGAGCAGAATAAACCAAACACATACTGCACCTGTACTTCTGCCATAGCATGGAGAGCTAAGGTAGTCTTTCCACTACTTTCGGGCCCATATATCTGTAAATAAAAATATGAGGAAAGCAATTAGATAACAAATTGCAGCAACCTTGTTACTATTCCACATGCTCATATCAGTTGAGAAGTTCGGGATGTAGAAAAACATAAGAATCAAATACCCCAGCCTATCCATGAAATAGTTTTCTAACAAAATCACTCTATCAACTGGTCACTATAACTGTTCAATGCATCTTCATGTAGGATTACTTCACTGATGTGTAATCAAAACCAACAATTAGTAGTAATAACCAAGCAGCCAAGCATTTGAAACCAAATAGATGGTGAATAACCAGTAATAACTAACGCATACTGAAAATATAAATGATAAAGTAGAAAAATTTACACCTCAACAATTCTGCCTTTGGGAATACCACCACCTAAAGCAAAGTCTAGCGTCAAGCAGCCACTCGGAAAAGTTTCACTGCATAAAGAAGCAGATACACAAATGCTTGTAAGACTGATATAAAACTTTGTAGTCTAACAAGGATCAAAATTTTGTGCAGAATATTTTTCTCCTTTTTCATTTTCTTCTTCTTTTCCCCAAAACATTTCATGTTTGTTTCGATATGTTTTCTGTGCAGAAAGTTAATATAACTTTTTTGAATTCAGTAAAAAATTACATACACCAGAGCTCCGCCAGCACTACCCAATCTAGTAACGCTTCCTTTGCCAAACGAACTGTTTATATCGTTCATTGCAGCCTCCAATGCTTTTTGCTGAAGCAGAAGGAGTTAGGTAAGTCAGTCACATGGAAATCTTCAGTAAAGCAACATACAGAAATATAAATACACACACATGTAGAGAGAGAAAGAGATACCCGGTCGAGAAACCGAGCGTCAGAATCAGGAGAGAAAGCGCCATTGATTTTATGGTCAAATTCCGAACGAACCCTAATTCCACGTGCTGGAAATTGAGGACGAGATACTTTCTGATAGAATTTTACTGAAGTTGAGTAGCTTGGGGATTTGTAACCAATTTTGGAGCCAAAAAACTGAGCTTTCACTGGGAAAGTTAACTCCATTGTAGTTTCTAGCTTAAAGCTCCGTTCTCTTTGACAACAAAGTTCAAGCGGATTGGAAAATAGTACTATACTTAAGCTCAGTTCTCCTTACTGAAGAAGGAGCTTAGGCTATGGTGTCGCCGGAGTTCCATTGTCGACGTTGTTTAGATATTTTCTGTTTTGAAGCCCAAAACGTAAACGTGGGCCTCTTCTTAAAGCCCAAACCATATATACATGGGCCTATTCTTAAAGCCCAACTAATGTATCTTGAGGACTGAAGCCCAGCACTATTGAAGCTTAGCTAGCCCATTTTAGGAGTCCATCGTGCATGTATGTTTATTGGATCGCTTGTTAATGTTTAGACTTTAGTCAGGTAATTAAACAGATAACCACTAAGTTTTTTTTTTTTTTTACCATACGGATAGTTTTTGAAATGTAATTGAGAAGTAACTATTTTTAAGGTGAAAATAACATTTGGACAAAACTCAAACAATAACAGCATCTTAAAATAATAATAAAAGATTATTCCAGTCATGGTACATCTTCGATTTCCAACAATATCAAACCGGAACTCTTTTTTTTCTTTTCGTATTTTAGCTAGAGATATGTAATTGCTTAAATATTCACATATATATATCCTAAGTTACTTAAAAATATATTTTGTGGTTGTTATTATTGGTCTCATAAGATATATTCAAGCTACTAAATATTACATAATTATAATATATGTTCTGTCTGCGTGTTTATGTATATACCTTTCAAATGTCAAGTGTCACATCTTGGAGCACACGGGAGTTTGACTTTGAAATATGCAAGTGAATCAACCTAATCTCAACAACAAATCGTTAATGAATTAGGAAAGAAAATAGAAAAATCCAAAAATCATATGTTTGAATTACCTAAAAGTGCCAAATATCAATATTATATACTGTAACACTAATAATGTCCCAGATGACATATGGTTAGTCGAGACGTACGGATCTAAAATTTGAACTTTATGATCTCTAGTACTAGTAACTAGAGTCTGAATATAATGTTCGTACAAATTTAATGAAATTTACTATATTAGAGTTGAGTCAAAGTTATTGAGTTTTGTCAAATCTATACGTTCAAGTCTATAAATTTGAGAAAGCTTCAAAGAAATTAAAGGAGAGTCATGAAAGTTTGAAAAGAAACATGTTGCTTACTAGGACATCGAGAAAAAATGTTGTTTTCATCCGATTATTATGGGAGTTTGGTAATAAGTTCCTTTCATTTAGGGATTATATAATACCTTCCCAATAGAAAAAAATAATTAAAAATCAGATTCTCAGTTAGACTTTTGGCTCCATATATTATAAGCCAACCTAATTAATCCTATTCCATATTTTAATCATTTTCTATCGTACTATGTATATTTCTTATATTATTATGATAATAACAGTTGATTGAATTAATATTCTTTAATATATATAATAATGTCACAATTGTTTGGTTGGACTTATTTTATTAATTTCTTAAGTGATTAAAAAAATGAAAACTATCATAAGGTGAAGCTCGTGTGCAAGTGAAAGCGAAAGAACCGCTCTGACTTGATTGATTTTCTACGATTGAATACGTCTATAATTTGCTCCAAAATATTATATCAAAATGTAGTATATTGGCAGGCGGCTAAAGGGTAAGACTAATTACTGTTATATGTTCGATGTGAATTCAGACATAGAGTTTTTAATTCCTATTCGCACTCATCACAATACAATAACAATAATAACAAACTTAGTATAGTTTTACAAGTGAAATTTGAAAAAAGATTAGACATATGAAAACTCTACTTATTATTTTTTTAAAAAAAAAACATTAACATGCACTTTTAAGTATCACTTAATTACCACCATTGACTAATATATTATTTGAATTTCCTTAAGTTATTACTTGCTAATTGCTATAGTAACTTTTATAATTAATGTGTGAGTGTGAACATAAAATATACTCTGTAATTAGTAGTTTACGTGTGGATTTCGTAGGCAAACAGGGAATGAAAGATGAAATTAAGTCAGCAAATCTTGCTGAGCAAAGAAGGATTTGAGTGTTTTATTTTCTTGATTGTCTTTCTTACCTGTAATTAGCTATGAGATGAAAGTGATAGTTAGATTAATTACTCATAATTTTTATGATAGTTACATTAATTACTCGTAAATTTTTGTGAAACAATATTGACTATCCTTAATCAATCTTCTTGTTTTCTAGCGTTTGACACTATATATCTTTTGATTTCACATATTTTTATATAGTACCTGTATTTTTAATTAGGAAGTAGTTAAGTAATTTCATTTCTAATACTATTAGGTGGAAATACTTAATTTTAATTAATTTTCATATTCTTTAGTGAATAGTTTGGAAGTCTTAAATTAATTAAATAAGTTGATTACCTCATGTGTCACATTTATGGAATAGGAGTATGTAAAATTGATGTTTGGCTCTTGTCATCTTCAATGAAAAATAATACAATTGACTTGTATAGTTGTATATGATTTTATTTTGTTTTTAAAAAAGAAAATTTATTTCATTTAAAGAATTGTACTAAAGAAAGGGTCGGCAGCTAAGAGTTTTCAAAAATGATTGGTTATTTTACATTGTTTATTGATTAGACATTCCAAGGGAAATATCATGAGGGGAAAGTCAAACCTTCACAAAATTTCATTGATTTCTACTATTTCAAAGATTATAAAACAGCTCCCTTATTAAGTTTTTTTACTAATATTTTCGACGGGTGCTGGTTCTATCATATTGATATGGAAATAAAGTCATGGTTAAAAATAAACAAAAAAAAGTCATATATTAGATGAAGTGATATTTTAATGCTCTAAACATACTCTTTTAGAAAAATAATGTGCACTTGGCTAAAAATTGATATTATATCATGTTATAAAATATTTAAGAATTGTTTTAGTTAACATTTAATTGGTATCGACGCCAATATTTTTTGATCGATGGTGTGATGTTCGACAGGCTTGGCTCAAAGCGGACAACAATCTATCATAATAACATCGTTTTTGTTAATCACATGGAAGTTCAAAATGAAAGTAATTATAGGACAAAAATAATTAATGATTTTTTTATTTTTTTTTGGCTTTTTACTAGGGGTGTACATGACCGGGTTGGTTCCGGTTTTTCAAATATCAAACCAAACCATTTGTATCGGATTTTTAAATTTATAAACCAAACTAAACCAATAAAACTCGGGTTTTTTCGAATTTTTTTTGGGTTTTTCGGATTTTTGGGTTTTTCCGATAAAGTATTCATACAAACATATAATTTACTTGTACTTCAAATATTTCTTTAGTCCTATCAAAATATAACTATCTAAGGTGTTTCTTAAAAAAAAAAACACAAAATATGATATGATTAATGACACTAAAATATCCAACAACGAAAAATAATAATAATGAAATCGCGTAAAACAAATATTGCAAATTAACAAGTCATAATGAAAATAATCATAATTTAAAAGTACTAAATCATGCTAAAATAAGTTTAATAAGTATTAGTTACATGACTAAATATTAAAGGAAATTAAAATTAGATTATGTATTTTAATTGTCTAAACCAATGTAAAACTAAAGAACAAATATTCAATATTATTGTCATTCCTAGTGTTTGATTTTCTTTTTGCATTAGTATTAATTTGATTTTGATTTAAGCTTTATTATAATTACCAACATCTGTGGACTATAATCTTTATTGGAACATTCAGAATTCTAAGTTTCAAACTTAAAATAATATATTAAAAGATAAAAACTATGAAAAAGTATAAGAAATATTTAAAAATTATATCAAAGTAAATATTTTTATGTATAAAATAAAATTTTAAAATTATATATATAATGTCGGGTTGGTTTTTTTTAGTTAAAACCAAACCAACCCAAATATAGTCGGGTTTTTTTTCAATACCAAACCACTAGTCGGGTTTTTTTTCGGTTCGATTTTCGGTTCGATTTTGTACACTCCTAGATATAAGATTTAAATTTCTAACCTACTTAAAGAGGTGTATCCAATCATCATCGCATTATATAGTATTTCGAGGTTTCGTACATGGATTCACATATTTATATTTGAGTATTTTTTTTACCACTATATATGATTTAGAGAAAGGAAGCATGAGTTTCCGTAAAGTCGGGAAACCTCCTTAGATATGCCTTTGCAATCCATAATATGGAGAATTCATACATTTAATGATTTAAATAGTAATTTTTTAAAAAATAAAATATAACACTATTATATATAATTTATAATCTAGAAAAGGAAGTACAAGTTCCTTTGAACCCAAAGAAACCCCATAAAATAGGCCTCTGTATAACCTCAAAAATTTTATACTGGCTACGCAAATTTCTTTAAGCATCCAAAACTTACATCGGACTAAGGTCCAAGTTTTATTTTTTTAAAATAACATGCTAACAGGTTTAATATAAAATAAATAAAAACATATTTGTATTTCCATTGCGTAAGCTCTTTGATCATATATGCATTTATTTATTCACCCTAATTGTTTGCCTAGGACATGACGATCTTTGAAGTCTAGTCATATATTTTTCCGGTTTAAATTTGAATATTTGATTAATTGTTTGGTTTTAACTTGACATAAATTTTTTTTAAAAATTAAAAAAGACTTACTATAAATTTTTGTATTCTTAATTTAAAGTAAGTAAGAATAATGTATGAAAATGGGTGTTTATGGTCTTAAACAAATAACGTGAAAAGTTGTGAATACCTAATATATACCTACTGTGATCACTTTGATTTCTCCTTTCCAGGCTGATGAAGAAGAGAGGGATCTTTTAAAGTTGAAGATTGAAACTGCTATAGCTTCTCTAAATAATCTAGATAGTCCTATGTGTTCTTAGAACAACAATCACTTGGATTCAACTATATATGTTTCTCCTTCATGATAATAAGGATGTATTTATTCCAAGACTGTTTTTATATTAGCTAATTAAGTCACCTTTGACTAGCTATTTATGTAGTTTGTAGAAGGTGTTTTTCACAACAAGTTTAAGTCAATTATGAAAGTCTACCTTCATGTCAATTTCTAATCTCTTGTCTAAATTTACATTGGCAAGTGACAATTGTAAATGTACCTAAAGCCTATAGTGATATTGGATCTAATGTCAATTAACTAATGCCAATAAAAGTTTTACTACTTTTTTTTGTTAATATGCACCGCTAAAAGTGGTTCATAATAACAATTTATATTAGAGAATCAATCGCACGTGAATTATTATGGAACAAATGCTATATTATTCTTGATGCATGTTGTATAGTAACTTTGCTAAAGTGATACGTTAAAACAATATATTGTAAAGTAATGACATAAGACAAGAAAATTATTCTTATAGTAATGAATTACAAGTGAGGGGAATGAGTGTACTTGTAGTCTAACGTACCCTGAGTAATGTCTTGTGTGTATTTTTCCGCCTCTCATAATAATAAGCATTATCTCTACGTTGAATTCATCAAGTGCGTGGTTGAATGACTACTTGAGAGAATCTTGAATATATAGATGAAGCTTATCTAGATCGACTATTAATAAACTTTATTTCCAATCTCATTGCTCCCAAACTAGATGATTTGTATAGTTGTTTCGTACCTTCATTAATGGATAGAAGAAGCCTTACTGGGTACGACTTAAGGTCATGACCACTATTATTGTTGGTGAGTTGAATCTGACTAGATTTTATTTGCCACGTATCACATTCTAATACGCTGAAATGTCAAATCCAAATTTAATTTGACTCATATAATTAATGCATAGAACTAAAGAATTAAGAATATATATATATCATCATTAGTCAAGCATGCATCTCAAGTGTAATTGTGTTATGTGATAATTCGTGGTATTCCTGTCAAACATTTTTTTGTTTATATGTTAAGTATTTCCCTTTGAGACACATAGGTTAGATTTGGCTGAATTTCAGTTTTGAAATGGTCCCAATGGTAATGGGCGTGGCGGAGGTGGGTTTAACGCTATGCGGGGTGGAGCGGATTTGAGGTTATGCGGGGCAGAGCGGATTTGAGATTATGCGGGGCGGGTTGAAGTGAATTTTTTTAAAACTAATGCGGATCCAGGATTTTCAGATTGTGGGTGGTCTTTTAGCTATCAATTGCAAAGTATAAGTGCACAAATTTAACACTGTCTTAAGAAAGACAATCATATTTAAATATGATAACGAAAAAAGTCAATTAAAAAAACTACAATAAAAATTATATCACATAAAGAAAAAAGGAAGAAGGAAAAGTTTTTTTAAATAAAATTTTATTTAGAAAAAGTTAGCAAAGGGCATAAAGGAAAAAAAGAACAATCAACGTAGAGAGAAAAATAAAATAAAATAAAAAATCAAATTGAAATAATAAGAAGAAAGAGGAGAGTTGGATTTGAAACTAAAATTTATGTGTAAAGAGGGAATTAAACTCAAGAATAAGAGCAAGCCAACAACCTTGAGCAGCCATTTGTAACCACTGCGCCAACCAAGTCATTTGATATATGGGTGCTCGTCTTTAATTTTTATACGTTACCTCTTAATTTCTATATAAGTATATATAATTCGATACGAGGCTAATGGGTGTTCGAGCATCCGAAAAGGACCATGTGGGTCCACCCCTGGGAGGGGCAGGTTGCGACTATATGTGATTTTATGTGGGTTCAAGCTTAATTTTAACTTTTATCAAAATAAAATTAAAAAATATTGTGATATTTGGGGTTCGAACCCAAAACTCCTTCATTCAAATGAACACCCATTACCACTACGCCAAAGGCATAACTTTTGTCAAGGGTGTCTAACTTTAAATATATGTCCTTTAAATGTAGAATTTGACATATATATAACGTAATTTTTTGACGAAGGGTGTCCAATTGGACACCCTGGGGTGGCTGTGGCTACGCCACTGGTTATAAGAGTGATAGAACATTATTTATTAAGATAATTTATTTAAAGCTACTAAAATATTCAAGACAGTAAATGAAAATGGTTCAACCAAAAATAATACAATTTCTGACATGTTACCCAATTGACCTCTAAAAAATAATTTTTTAAGTCACTATCCTATTAAATTAATAAAACTTAAAGAAAAATGAATTTATTTGTATGAATTTTATTTTTAGTATCAAACTTAACTAGAAAAAGAAAATATTATAAAATTTATGCGGGGCGGGTTGAAAAGGAAAAAGGTTGTTATGTGGGGCGGGACAGATTAAAAATTTTGTGGGTTAAGCTCAACCCACCCCAACCCGCACCGCCCCATTGCCATCCCTACCCATATATAAAGAAAAATGTTGTCGAAATTTCAAAAAAATCTTAGACTTAACCCTATTAGTATTATTTCCGTTTGAAGATAAATTTTCCGAAGGGAGGAGGATGTTCCACCCCATACTTTCACTTTATAATACATCGTAAGTAAATCAATACAAGAAATATAAGTTAAGAAAGTATCGTGAGGATTGGAGGTTAAGCAAATTGAAGATGTTATAATTCATTTTTTTTTGTAAGATTAGGAGTGCTTAATATGCTAAAAAGGACGTGTTATGAGTTATTTGAATTGTATAATGAATGTATTTTATGTTTTGAATACAACCAAGTTCAGTGGCGGACTCAGGATTTTCGTTCAGGGGGTTCGAAAAATAAAAGTATAAATGTGTAAAAAAGCCTTTAGAAATAGGAACCTTGAATTCTTTTGGGTTTAAAACCACACTTTTAGCACGTTTTTTAAAGTAAAAAAAAATCTTGAAATAAAAAAATAAAATGCTTTCACTAGGATTCAAACCGGAGACATACCACTTAATTTCAAGGGTACTTGCCACTGCGCCATCAGTTTCTCTTTGTTATTGAGGGGGTTCAAAATATATATATCTACAGAAATACAGAAAATTTACCTTATATATATAGTGTAATTTTTTGCCGAGGGGATTTGGGTGAACCCCATGGAACCCACGTGGGTCTACCCCTGACCAAGTTGTAAAATAAAAGTCGGCAAAAGTAATCACAAGTTACTTTCATAAGTTTTCCCAAATTTCCTTCAAATGTGTCAGAGCTACTTGGAGTCAGAGGCGAACCCATGATTTGAAGATGATGGGTGCACCACCAACGGCTAATCCACGTTAGTTAAAGCATGTCACCCAATGTCGGTTCGTATGATAATTTTATTTAACATAAAAAAAAATCTAGGGAAAAGGTCTTAATATATCCTTTAACTTTGTCATTTAGAACTGATATACCCCTCGTTATGAAAGTGGTTCATATATACCCTTACCATTATACAAATGACTCACATATAAGGGTATATCAGCTTAGAACAGTAGGGGTATATTTTTTTTATTTTTTATATGTGAGTCAAAATACAATTACATTAAAATTTAACGACATACAAGATACATAAAACGTTTAGAATCATAAGCATCACATATATAAGAAGGGTCACAAGAGAGAAACTGTCATCTCAATACATTTTCTATAAACTCATCATTAAAGATGTCCAAACAAGGATAAATAAAAAACTAAAGGAATTCAGAATTATCCAACAAATTCAGAATTATTTTAAAAAAAATACAAACATCAATAACTATGCAAAACGTGGTCCATTTCTACATGACCACCTATTATGACCTTTATACCCACATGTACTACGTGAATTTTTGTTCTTCTTCCCGTATAGTTCACTGTATAATTTGTCACGAAGCTTCTTTGGTGGCCAATCAAGAAGTCTTTTGAATTTTGGTGGCCGCACTATGTCATCCTCAATATAACCAGGTACTTCAGCTTCATACTAGTGTATCTCAAATCAAAACCAATTTGATTAGCAACTTCCTCCAATAAAAATTGCATACTCTTTCATCATAATCGCCTCTATTGTGCAATCAATATAGCAATTTTCTTCATTTCAGTTTCCAGAATGCATGATCAGAAAATTAATGCTCCCCATAACTACATTGTATTTCAACAATATTTATATCCCAGTCATCATTACATACAAATTTACAATCAAAGTAACAAACACAAATTGCATTTCAGAAAAATTGTATTTCATGATTGAAAAAATGTATTTATGTTATCTTTTGTATTAAAAAAAGAGTATATTAAAGGTTTATTTTCTAGAACATCAACTAAATTGTATCCCGAATTAATTTATATTTCAAGCAGTTAACATACAAAGAATTTTTAATATTCAATTATTATCTGACGGTATCCCAACTAGATATTATATTTTAAATTTTAAATGTATTTTCTATCACATTCATCAAAACATAATTTTTTTCACTCACACTAAGAATCACAATTTGTATTTCACCAATTTGTATTTCAAAACAAAAAATATATCTCTTATATGTTTGTATTCCAGTAATAAAAAAAATATGAACTTGTTTAATTTACATAAACATCGACTAAATTTATATTCAAACTTATTTTGTATTCAAAACAACCAACAAACAATATTCCAAATACATTTAATCATTCAATTGTTGTATCAAAATCAAAATTTGTATCAAAATCAAAATGTGTTATAATAAAACTTTCAATTGCTATAATCGAAACACGTTGAATTCGAAAGAAAACATTATTTTGTTGTTGAAAAACAAATCCAATTCAACACTTATTCACAAACAAATTAATGATTCAACAAGTTTTTGAATACCTGATTGATTATAGCTCGAAGATCAAATTGAAATTGTCTGTCAAATATGTATTTCACCGATTATCTCCTATGGATCCAATTTTGTTTTCAAAATTTTCTTCACTGATATCGATCTCCACTCCTCCAGCAAAAAACAATAATCAATCTACCTGACTTCTACAAAGAATGATGATTTTCAATAGTGAATTTATAGATGACAATAGAGTTTGAGGAATAAGGGAGAGAAGAACGATTTTTTGGTCGATTGATCTCTATAACGTATTGAGGATTTTCAGCACTGTTTACCTTGTTTGAAAATATTCTCTCCCTTAATTTTCTCCAATTAGTTATTTCCTAGTTGTATTCTGCCAACTTAAAGAAAATACATAAATCAGGTCAATAGCAAACTAAAATATAATTATTTTTAATAAATATTAAAAGTGTAGCTAAGGGGTCCTATTGAAAGCTAAAATATTGTTGTTTTGAAAATTTTCCTATTTATCTACTAGATACAAGAGCCCGTGTAAGGCCCAGTATATGTTACTCTCTTTGTTCAATTTATGGAGGAAAAAAAAGTTTATAAATAATCTTTATAGGAGTAGATCTTGACATTTTATCCCCCACAAAAATAAAATGAGGTAGCATGACATTTTTTATTTCAACATGAAGTAACATCTTCCTCATTCTCATTTTTATCTTCAATCGTGGTGAACTGGTGATACAATGATGTAGCATGACATTTTTTATTTTTTATTTTATACTTATGGAGAAGCTTAGATTGTGGATGAATAGCATTTCAATGTCATAATTTTCTAGAGAATTAGAGTTGCTCTCAGTTATTTTTTCTCTTGTGGATGATCATTGTGTTGTTGATTTTTTGGGTGGATTAGGAGTAGGGGTGTACAAGTCAAAATTGTCAAGTCAAATCGAATCGATGAATCAAATCTAATCACGAAAAAATTGACTTGTGATTTGATTTTGTTGGTACGATGAAAAAATAAACTAGACCACTCTTAGTATGGTTTGGTGTTAACTGGAAAAAACACAAATTGAGTCCAAATCAAACGCACATAATATAGATATAATTTTATTTTTATCATACATTAAAAAATATTAATTATAATCTGTTTTGTTAATATATTTTAAATTAGTTTATACTTTTCAATGCTTAGATATAATATTTCAAGTTTAGGCTTGTGCATATTTATAAATATTTTGTTTTGTATTCATATCGGAAGTTCAATTACATTGTTATAGATTTCATATAGAAAGTTAGAAATCTACTCTTTAAATATTTTATTTTGTATTTAATTTGATTGTAACCTTATAATCTTATAAATTTAGCATATTGAATGTTGATATTTCAATGAGATTACTTTGTACTCGTGTGAATATAGTCTTTCTGTAAATTCCTACTCATTTTACGTTTTTAAGTTCTAGCATATTACATAGATACGTGAAAATATATTTGATCTCTTTTTTCAATCATTGTGTAATAGTAAGGAAACTGAAAAATTGAATGAATCGACCAAAACTGAAACAAAAAAAAGAGGCTTTATGTTAGTTTGATTTGGTTTAAAGATTGAAACCAACATATTTGATTTAGTTGTTTTTTAATGAAAAACCAACCCAAACTAACCTATGTACAATCCTAGTTAGGAAAATTAAAGTTGATTATGTGTTAAGTAAATATGAACCTGATTTATAGTAAATTGATGTTTGCTTGAATTAAAATGACTTACTAGCCAACAAAGAGAGAAGTTTTGAAAATACCCTAAATTTTAGGTGAATTATTACTTTTGTCCTCGAATTATTGATAGCATTAAAAATACTCCTCTACTTGGTTACATGTACTTAAATACACTCCTAATCTTACTACATGAGTGAAATACACTCTAGATTCTCGTCAAGTTTAAGGTGTTTTCAACACTCTCTCGGCTTTTTATTAAGAGTCCCACGCTCCTACAAGAGTTTGAGATCACTTGATATATGCCACATGGCAGACCGGGGGGTGTATTTAAGTTGAGTTAGTCAAGTAATGGGGTGTTTTTAAGACAGTCAATAATTTAAGGATGAAACTAATAATTCACACCAAATTTAGAGATGTTTTCAATACTTCTTTTGCCAACAAATTAAGAAACGGGTGAAAGTTAATTTTTCTCTATTTGTTATATAATTATTACTCTAAAAAACAAACAACTCATCTCCAATTTGAAATACACATTCTGCAACTTCCATATGACTTGTCAAAATTGAGAAACTCAGGTGTAGGCATTTGCACCTAAACAGCCATGTCTATGACCCTTTCAAATTATCAAAATCACATACTCACGATGAAAATGGAACATGCAAGCTTTGAACTAATAACAATCTCCAAACTGTTAAGTAAAACCCCGGCTATTCCTGAAAGAAACCACTTCTATATAGAGGCTGGGATTGCCAGCCAAAATGACAGAGCTGATTTAAAATACAGAGCACTTTATTGAAATAACATATAAGGGACATTATAAATAAAATACAGAGCACTTTACTGCTGAATAACAGGAATCAGAGATGTAGAAGGTGATTGTAGGTCACGGTTGATCGTCCATTTAGCACCATAACTAATATTACGGGTAACGCTTACAAACTAAATCTACAAAGAATGAAAATCTATCGATTTACTTATTAAACATCATGATTGTCATAACAGAAGAGTTTAGAAGCTAATTAGTGTAAGCACATCATCCTTGATACACCACACCAATTGAAGCAACTATACTATTCCAAACAGATAACCCTTAGCAGTGCATCAGTGGCTTGTATGAGACAAGTAACAGATTTATGTCTCAGACATGTATTTTAATTGTGAATGCTCTCCGAAATTTATACATATAGATCTTTCCCAAAACAAGTTAACCGCCTTCAGATTTCACTTGAATGACTCGTTGGAAATGAATAAAAACATAATGCACAATGCTTTGTATAACCACCCACATCCACAAAAATCTTAAAACCACCTAGATAAGAGTGTTAAAATAAAGCGCTTGTTACCAGAGTTGATTACAATCCAGTTGCCCGCTTCTTGCCCTTCCACGCTAGGTAACAAACATTCTCCTTGATCCTTTTTGCTTCTGCTTAACCTGCTCATCAAACAAAAAGGTGAAGTGCCAATAAGAAAGTTCTTCAAGTAAAATCGTTAAGATATTTGTTTCCAGTAGTTAACACTGACTATACAATGATGTTCTTTTCACAGTTTATCTCGTACTAACTATTCTTCAACTCCAAAAGTTCTTCTAAGCTGTGAACCAAAAAGATGCACAAAACTAATTTCTAGATTCATTTCTCTTTAAATGAGATAACAAGTCAAAGCTGTATAAATGCTTTTTCCAAATAGCATGTGCAACAACAAGTTTCAAGGTGTCAACCACAGGTAGATACTCCAAATGTATACTATTTCAAGAGCCCATAGTTGACAAGTTTAAGTTATCATATGCATCTCGATCCTGTACTTTCACAAAGATCCTACCTCTTTCTTGGTTGATTGCCAGCTTTTACTTAAGATGACTGTTATAATTTTTTTTGAAACTGAAGATGACTGCTAATCCTCCTTCATCTGTCTTGGACACCCATATACTACAGTAAGATAATTCCCTGTTACACCAAGGGGAATTGTAGGCTCTCGATCCGGAAGTTACCACTTACAAGGATAGTAACAAACCAGCAGGGTAACCAAACAGAATTTGGAACTTGCTATCCTCTTGCCTAGCAGGCAAAGATTTACCTCCGTGGAAAGGATGATTCATTCGGATCGACATGAGAGAGCAGAAAGATGGTCATGGCATTTCTTTCCATCTTTGTTACAGTAGGCGACGGAAAGTTTCACCTCTATCAGAGAAGTTGTGATGCAAAGAGTAGCACTAGTTCACATTTTTATCCCATTCTTCATTTCTCCAAGCCCTAGCACGACTATTCTCTCCACTGGTCTCCTCTCCTCTCCTCGTACTCCCACACCAAGGTAAGGTTCTTCCATGTACTTCTAAGCTATTCTGACACTCGTATATGGATTCTTAACGAGATTCTACTCAACAACTTAGGGTTTTCAATAAAACCCTTCTCAAGGGTTCAAATGAGGATTTTGGGGATCTATTAGAGCGATTAAGGTATGTAAAACCAACTATTTCCATGTGGGAATTTCTATTTGTTCTCCGATCCCCAGGCAAGTTTTTTCAAACCCGACTAATCTTTTCAGTAAGTGAATTCTGCCTTAATTACACCTGAAAGTTGTGAAGTGTTCATGTATTACATTCCGAGTTTCATGAACTCCCTCCATTATCCTTGAATCCTCATTACTTCATTTCCATGAGCTTCATTGTTTTCACTACTATGATAAAAATTAAATTTATGATTTTCTTCATAGTTTCCAAGTTGGTATTATGTTATCCCATCTTCCAGGTGAGATAAATTAGTCCAATGATTATAATCCCAAGACTATAATTCAGGGATAACTTTGTCAGCGAACCAAACAACCCCTTAGATCTATAATCCCAAGTCCCAACACTATGGAGTGGTGCAAACTCCCAATTTACTAGGTGGAACTTTTCCCTCCCCGCTTAAACCATGCCATGGGAAAACCTTTGAAGTTTATGCAACTTCCCCGTAACACTGAGCAGAGCATGAAGCAATGACATAAAATATGTGTACTAACGTGCTCTTGATTAACACTTCATTTCCCCCTTTTGATAAGTACCTCTTTGCCAACTAGCAAGCCACTTTTCTACCCTCTCTATCACCGAGTTTCAAGTTGTGTGGTCCTTAGTAGATGCTCCTAAGGGTAAGCCTTGGAAAGCGCCCCAACATCACAATTTAACACATAAGTTAGGGCCTCCATATTCTCTACCTTGCCAATGAGGAAGATCTCACATTTACTGAGGTTGATCTTTAGGCTTGAAATCACACGGAACCATGTCAACACTTGCTTCACGTAGATCAACTTAGTACAATCAGTATCACAAAACATCAAATGTCACCTGCAAATAAAAGATATGACATCCTAATGGAACTTTTCCACCAACTGCTGCAAAGAACCCTCCATAATCCTACTCAATGCTTATGTTAATTATGGTATAATTGGATAGGGTAGATATAAGAATATTTAAATATGATATAATTAGATAGTGTAGATATGAGAATATTCCATGATCCATTTAGTTAGGAATTTAGGAGAATGTGTAATATTTTATTAGTTTCTTTTCTTATTGACATTATCTTCTTTCTTTATTTACATTATCTATAACTCCTACTCCTATTCATAAAGCCTGCCCCTACCCCTGCTTCTACTACTGCTACAGCCTACCTCCCAACTCCTACAGCTCCTTCTCCAGCTCCAGCTCCAGCTCCTACCTCCTACCCCTACTCCTCCCTTCAGCTCCTGCCACTACTCCTACTACTGCTACAGATACAGCCTACCTCCTGCTCCTGCTACTCATAAGCCAGCAGTTGCTACAGCCTACCTCCTGCCCCTGCTACTCATAAGCCTCCTATTGCTCCTGCTCCTGGTCCTACTCATAAGCCTTTCATAAGCCTGCCCCTGCCACTGCTTTTGTTACTCCTACAACCTACCTCCTACAACTGCAGCTCATACCTCATACCTCCTACCATCCCCTCCAGCTCCTGCTTCTGCCACTACTCTTGCTACTACTACAGCCTACATCCTGCCCATGCTCCTGCTACAGCCTACCTCCTGCCCCTGCTCCTGCTATAGCCTAACTCCTGCCACTACTCCTACTCATGCTACTGCTCCTGCCATTACTCCTACAGTCTACCTCCTACCTTCTACTCCTATTCATAAGCCTGCTCCTACTTTTACTCTTGGTCATACTCATAAGCCTGGCCCTGCCGCTGCTACTGCTACATTCTACCTCCTACCTCCTACCTCCTACAACTCTTGTTCTTGCTTCAACTCCACCTCTAACCTTCTACCACTACTCCTCCCTCCTTCCCCCTCTTGTCCTACCTCCTAATCCTAGTCCTAGTCCTAATCCTACCTCCTAATCCTGATTTTAATCCTAATCCTAGTCCTAGTCCTACCTCCTAGTTCCTAGTCCTAGTCCTACCTCCTAATCCTACTCCTAGTCCTACCTCCTAATCCTAATCTTAATCCTACCTCTTAGTCCTACCTCCTAGTCCTAGTTTAGTCCTAGTCCTAGTCCTACCTCCTAGTCCTACCTCCTACCTCTTAGTCCTAGTCCTAGTCTTAGACCTACATCCTAATCCTAGACCTAGTCCTAGCCCTACCTCCTAGTCCTAATCCTACTTCCTAGTCCTAGTCCTAGTCCTACCTCCTAGTCCTAGTACTAATCCTACCTCCTAGTCTTACTTCTAGTCCTCGTCCTAATCCTAGTCCTACCTCCTAATCCTAATCCTAGTCCTAGTCCTAGTCCTAGCCCTACCTCCTAGTCCTAGCCCTTTCTCCTAGTCTTAGTCCTAGTCCTAGTCCTAGTCCTAGCCCTACCTCCTAGTCCTAGTCCTAGTCCTAGCCCTACCTCCTACCTCCTAGTCCTAGTCCTAGCCCTACTCCTAGTCCTAGTCCTAGTCCTAGTCCTACCTCCTAATCCTACCTCCTTGTCCTAGTCCTAGTCCTAATCCTACCTCCTTGTCCTAGTCCTAGTCCTAACCCTACCTCCTAGTCCTAGTCCTAGTCCTAGTCCTACCTCCTAGTCCTAGTCCTAGTCCTACCTCCTAGTCCTAGTCCTAATCCTAGTCCTAGTCTACTTTAATCCATGCAGAAGTTGCACTTCCATGAACTTTCAAGACATTGAATACCATTACATTTTACAGAACCAAAAACACAAACAAAGATAAAAATTGCACTAAAACAGTATCGAACACCTTCCTTTATCTCCCACCCATACATCAATATGACACCATCCCACACCATACAGACAAAACACTATCAATAAAAGATAGAATTCCTGGAGCAAAATGAAACCATAATCACATAAATTGGCGAATTTCTTGATAGGATCGGAAAGAAACCATAATCACATAAATTACATCTATTCTCCATTTCCCTTCATTAAAATTGAGGACTTCCATACAAGAATAGGAAATAATGTACAAAGGAAAGAAGAACCAAAAAATTTTCAATTTAAGAAAAAAATAACTAACGTAAGAGAGGCGGGACAATGTGGAGCCAATTGTTAGCAGGGAAGAATATTAAGTGTACAGGACAGGTCAAGACTGTGGATTGTGGAAGTGGCTAAACTTAATTGAGTTTTAAAGATAAAATTGTAGCTAAGTGGTGATACTCTTTCGCACTGCTCAATCACTCAATTTGATTTGGAGGATTTTTCAATAATATCTTCAATTAAGCAACGGACAAGAACAATAATCTAATTTACATTATTTCTACATGGTCAGAGAATTCCAATGGTGAAGAAGAATTTACCTCAGCGGCAACAAGGTAGAAGTTGCCGACGTTTGAGCCAGTTTTGGGGCTGCCTTTCCGCCAGTTAAAGAGATGGTGGGCATCATCGGAGTCGCGGGACATGGCAAGTGCGTCAATAAGGCAAGTAGGCCAGGGAGAATGGCAGCGAAATTCCACCCAACACTACTATTACCACCACCGTCAACGGCGGAAGTCGCCATTTTTCTTTGGGGGTTTTGGGTATCAATTTCTTACCGTTTGAATTGAAGCGTACACGAGAATTCAATTTCTAGTTTTATTTATAGACTCCTCCACTGATTCGCTGGCTACTTGACTAATTCAAAAATGAGTCAACAGCCCTCCAAATGAGTCAACAGCCAAGTCTTGGAAATGTCTTTTTTTTTAAATCGGCTAGTTTCAAATATATATATATATTTGTGATTTTCTAATTGTTTGTATTTTGAAAATTTTAAAAAATTGCTTACATATTAAAACAACAACTGCATTTTTTATGTGTAAATGTAGATGGTTTATTCATTTTTACCATTGTTGATCGTCTTTTCGATTTTAAAAGTAGAGGTTTATCTTTTTTAAATTGAAAGTTGACATTTTGTGAGTGATCAATTTATTAAGATGACAATTATTTATCCTCAAAAATAATTCAAGTGAAAAAATAGCAAACATGACAACAAAATTGTTCTTCTCATAGCTAGTTAGAAGGCCATAAAAAATAGCATTGTCCGGTAATTATCTGACCCAATTTCATAATAATTCAAGGGTATAATTGGAAAGAAACTTTTTATAGAGTTTTAATCCAAACACAAGATGAGGTGGGAAACAATGAACCAAACACTTGATAAAAATAAACTTTGTATTACTAATCTCTACACTACTAATCCCTACATTATTAATCAATGTGTTATTAATCCCTACATTATTAAACTTTGTACCAAACGACCCCTAAGAGGGTGTTTGGATTGGCTTAAAAGTTTGTCAAATCTACTTTTAAGTCAATTTTTGACTTCTGAAAGTGTTTGACAAATATAATAATAACTTAAAATAAGTCAAAAAATGACTTAAGATAAGTTAGAAAGTGTTGTGGCAAGGTTAAAAATAATTTAAAAAAAGTTTTAAATAACTTAAAATAAGTTAAAACCCAAAAGTAGATCTGCCCCTACTTTTTATTTTTTTACTTAAAAGTCATATAAGTTTGACTTTTTATTTGACTTAAAAGCTACTTTTTTAAGTCAATCCAAACGGGCTCTAAGCATAATCATAAAGTAAAATAAAATAATGAAAGTCATCTTGAAATCAATGTATAAATATCACATGTGAAGCCGCTTTTAAAAGATGAAGGTAAATCTAGTTTTGTAGTCCTGAATTGAAAATAAAGCTAATAAGTCATGTCTACGCAATCACGATGATGATACAAATACATAAAATTTATAATGACTTTACTGTGGAGTTTCTCAAAATCGACATAAATCATGTGAGCAACATGGAGTCCAACAGCTAATCCAGTTGGGAGGGTTGGTCTATACTTTACTAGGGTATAGGACCTATCTATCTAATGTGGATCCACTAACTGCTAAAGGAGTTGACCAACAAGGTGTCATACTCAAATTCCACAGTCTCACGTAGTTATGGGACTTAGATTTTCTAAATTTGCATTCTTTCAATAATAATAATCCTCTCAAAATAGTCTCTATATATTGCTATGCTCATAAAATAGATAAATTGTTTGTCTGCCTGAATAAAGTGTGAAACTAAGCTTAAATTTGTAAGATAAAGCTCAAACCTTTCTTCCTAAAATTATATAATGAAATCTCTCTCTAAAGCATATCTTTCAAATCATGTTCTTAGCTGAAATCCTGAGAAAATTTCTAGAACATGCTTAGCTTGAAGATTCTCAAAAATAGCTCCCATAATAACATGAAGGCTCTAAAATTATGCTTTGAAATATAAACTTCAAGAATCATGAACAAAAGATCATGTCAAGAACTAATAAAGATGACAATGAAAAATCTTTGCTTAGCACAAAAAGAAAGTACAAAGTTCAAGAAACAATGTAATTCAGATCATAGATATGGTGAATTTGAAAGTGGGTTTGATAACCCTAACTACGGAATTAACTTCATGAAAATTGAGAAGTTTTGAACATGAGAATGAAAGAAATTCCTCATTGAAGTCCTACATACCTTAATTTTGAAGTTTAAGAAAGAATCATGATTTAAATCTTTAGAATTCTTGTAGATCTTGTTCTTTAAAGTGTTGGGTAAAAATAGGAGAAAAAATTATCGTAACTTATAAAAAAAATTGAATATTACTTTTGAGAGAGGTAAATAGACGAGGGTTGACATTATGGGATGAGTAAAGGACGAAAATACCCCTTCTAGGACGTGAAAAGAAGAGAAAACTAAAAGAATTTCAGAGAACATGCGCGATCACGCACCTGGAGCCTAGGTCGCGCGGCTGTTCGCGCAGCCTTGGCAATAGCACTGGTCCTACCGCACAGTCATGTAGCTGGTGTCCTCTTCGCGCAGGGGGTCATGTAAAATGAGAATAATTTTTAGCACATAACATGAATTGACGAACGATAAAAGGTGTTGGAAAGAAAACTTCAAGACCTTTCATTTGGTTGGTATTAGGCCACAAAATTTTTCATATTATAGGAGTCTCTTATGACCTTAATTCATATCGAATACACTTCTCACACTTAAAAACTGATCTGAACACATATATATACAATTAGAAATCATCGGGTTCGAGCCTATATGCATATGGAATAGTTCAGATTTTTACTTAGAAGTTACGGAGTGTTATACTATTCAATCTCAATTAACTCAAAATCACCTATATATAAATAGTCTCAAATTTTAGATATGAAATCATTTCGATGCTTTGAGTCTTTTAATAAACGTGAATTATTAGTTCCATCTCCAAGCTACTGACAGTCTTAAAAATACCCCTAAATAATACAAACTAATCTTAAAAACACCCCTCCCATGCCATGTACACATGCATGCGCGTACACATGACATTTTTTAGTTGATATGACATACAATAGATATATATAAAAAAAATTAAAAATAAAAATTTATTCTAGTATTTTCACTTCTTTTCCACACTCAAGTTCTCTTCCACTTCTGCATGACCTTGGAACGAATCAAGTTAGTGGAAACGTGGTATCATGGAGAAGTAAGAAATAAAAGGTTGTATCTCGGTCCAATGCAGAATTCGAGTATAGAGCAGTGACACATTCTACATGTGAAATCATGTGGATACACCATTTTTTAACTGAAATTGGATTGAAGTATTCTCCTTCATCAAAACTTTGGTGTGATAATCAGGTTGCGCTTCATATTGCTTCAAATCTGGTATATCATATAAGAACGAAACATATTAAGGTTGATTGTCATTTTATTCTTGAGAAAATTCATGAAAACTTAATTTCTACGGGCTACGTGAAGACGGGAGAACAAGTAGTTGATTTGTTCACAAAGGCATTGCATAGAACTCGAGTTGATTATCTTTGTAACAAGATGGACATGATCAATATACATGCTCCAGCTTGAGGGGAGTGTTACAGAATGTATATAGATTTGTTTCTTGATATTGGATAAAGATGTAGATAGATATTATATCTTTAGGATTTCCTCTTTATTTCTTTCCTTAGTTAGCTTCTAATGTTATTGTATTTATACATGTTTACTTATTGAATAATATAAAAGTTGCACACATTCTTAAAGCCATTTGATCATGTTATATTTGTCATATCGTAAGAAGGGGTTCTACTTAGAATGGCTCTATAACACTTCTTAATCTTCGAAATAGATAAATCCTATACAAATGGAGAAAAATGTTCAAGCAATTTGAAACATGGGTATTGTATGAAATCGTGAAAGTTCTTCATTTAACCTTGCCTGTTGTGTGCAATGTTGAATAATCACCACCACCAGCACCATGTTTGAAAGAGACTTCACAAACAATATCGAATAGACTCCGATTACACTAGAAACAACTTCCTTCATATGAAAACGGAACCAGCATTTGGACTACTCCTCTGGTGTAAATTGAATGATGTGAAGCGACAACTAACCCCAAACTGAGACAGTAACGTAGAAATACGATGTTGGTGTAATTTTCAACCAATTGCCCTGTCGTGTAAACAGGGGACTGATGGTTATCAAAGGCGACTTAGAGAAAGGAAGACAGAAAAAGATGGAATTTGCTATCGGATAATGTGGTAGCATGGAATACATGACCGAGTTGGAGCCAATATTGTAACTTCGATTCAAATGGGGATTGAAGTTTGTATTACCAATTTTTTCCATAGCTTGAGGTAAGTAATATTTCATTGTCGACCTCGTCATATTTTATTTTGAGATGGCTGAAGACTTACAAGGATGCTCATTGGATGATTTCGTCATAAACAATATTATGTGTACAACGATCGTCATGGTTAGCTGGTGTGGCCGGACAAATGAGCACTTCAACGGAGCTTGAACATTTAGCTCTTCATAAGGCAACATAAAGTTGGCCCTGTGAAAAAACAGGTTCTCATAAGTAAATTCCAACAAAATCAAGTGTTTGACCTTGTGCCTTATTTATAATCATAATAACATAACATAGTTTTATTGGAAATTGTGTTCGTTTAAATGGAACTGGTAATCTTTTTATGCGCTAACGATAATAACTGTATTCTTGAAATAAATACATGTGTGTATTTAAAATCACCTGCTGCTATTTTAGCACTGATAATATGTGTTTTACTATCACAACATGTTAATCTTGTACCATTACATCATATGGATTCAAATTTTGTAGTAATATGATGACACAATTCTCTTAATTTATAAGAAGGCAAACCATCAGGATTTAAACTGTGTAATAGATCTTCATAGTTAGTTTGATCGTTAGGCTTAATAGTTCGTCAATACCAACAAATGTAGTTGCTTTCTCTGGAAACTTTGCAATAAGCATATCATTGATTTCATTTACAAAATCATTCTTCGTTGTTAGAATGACACGTGAATCTACAGAAGAAGAATTAGAGAATGATGTGTGTAAATTTGGAAATGTCATCGTAAATAATCTATCTAAAGATTCTTCTTCATTTGTGAAAGGAATAATTAAAGAGTCTGGAAGTTCAATTTTATTGTTAAGATTGACTCTCTCTTGTCCATTTTCAATTCTCATCAAGTAATCACAAAATGAAGGATCTGTTTTTGCCCTCATATTTTTAGACAATTGGAATTTTTCAAGTTTGTTTCAAATGGTAGAATATAATATCCTTTGATTAATGAAATCTTCTTATTTTTTCCATTACGAATAACTGGAAGTGTTTGTCTAAAATCTCCTCCATAGACGACGACTTTTGCACCAAATACCATGTTTGTATCCATAAGAACTTTTAAGAGAGTGTTAAAAACTTCAAGCATTTTCTTTTTATAAAGTCACTTCATCTAAATATTGCCCCCCCTACTTCCACTGCTTCTCCTGTATTTCGTCTTTTATAAATAGGATAAGAATCAATTCCTTTTGATGTCTAATCAGCAAATTTCTTTGGATATTTAAACTTGCAATAGCATTTTTTGGCCTGAAAAAAATAGAAAATTTTGGGTTTTTGGTTAAACTTTTTTGGCCTGAAAATTGAATCGCGCAGTAGCTCAAGAACACAAAGAAGTCTGAATCTTGAGTAAATTTCAGGAGAAAATTTGAAAAGGTTGGATTTGGGCAAGACCTCAAAGAATGCGCAGAGGAATTAGGGTTTGAAATCTTCATTTTTGCGCCTTCCAGGAAATAAAAACGATGACTCTAATGAATCAGAGATGCAGAGACCTAAAATTCTTCTGTGGATAACTTGTTTTCTGATTTGTATACGTACAAGAAGATCGAGTAATACGTATCTTGATGAAGGATCTGAAGGATCTGAATAAAGATACATATTACTCGATCTTCTTGTACGTATACGAATCAGAAAACAAGTTATAGATGCTGTGATTCTCCGATCATTAGGAAAATTATCAGATTCCAGAAGAATTTCAGGTATATGCATCTCTGATTCATTAGAATCATCGTTTTTATTTACTCGAAGATGCAAAAATGAAGATTTTAAACCCTAATTCCTTTGCGTTTTCTTTGAGCTCTTGCCCAAATTCAATCTTTTCAAGTTTTCCCCTGAAATTTAATCATATTCAGACTTCTTAGTGTTCTTGAGCTACTGCGCAATTCAATTTTTCGGGCCAAAAAAGTTTAACCAAAAAACCAACTATTTCTATTTTTATTTCATGCACAAAAAGAGCTTTGGATATAAATGAAGAAAAATCCAATCTTTGGCTTTCAACCTTTATATATTCGTCCACTGAGTACTGCTGCAACAATCTACCAGTGTGCGACATTTCATCTTCAACATCATTTCTCATTTGAATTTTGTAACAGTAGTACTCGCGAACAAAAACTGTTATCTCTTTTACGTTTACCTTTTTCTAGAGCTTGAGCTTCCATGTCAAGATATACTGCAGTGCATCATAGCACCCATAATAATAATTGACTATCTGTGTTTTGTTGGTGTGAGTATAAATTTGAATATGTGGTGCATGACTCACAGTGTTATCATCTTCTTCAACCCATATCGCAGCAATTTCTGATGAAGTAGGCAGATTATAGAGTTGTTGATCTAAACCAGTGTCGCATTTGAGTGCAATATGAAAGTTATGTAGCTGGGGAATATGTATCAAAGATCAGACAAAAAAGGAATATGGGTTAATTCTTAAGGTATTCATGAGCTCTTGCACTATAGATTCATCGACTTTGTCAGAACAGACCATTCTATTTGCTAACTCATTAGTGTGGTCGTAAAAATAGAGCTGCGAGCTTTTTGCCTTCTTGCCATTGGGATATAAATTATCTAACCAATGGTACATTCGACCCTGAACTCTGAATGTGTAGATACCACGATTTTTTCGGGTTAAGTCTGCATCACAATTTACACCACGTGATGTAAATGCAAATAGGTTATTGTATATTCTAATGTATGTTCGAAAGTGTCGAGATTTTTCATCCTCTCTTACATAACTTAGTTGGTAGCCTGTGTGAAATGATCTTAACTGTACCAGTGCCACAACAAAATCCAGGAGATTTTTCATACTGAAATTTTTTCGCAAAACAGAATTTACAGTTTGAAACCTTTTTTAATGGTACATAGTCTGATCGCAGTTTAATATTCAGAGCAGTTGTTTTGTGACCTGGATATATTAAAAGGGGTAAGGAATGCAAGAATGAGAACACAGAAAGATAGTAACTAAGCATGAGACTAACACATACCTTGAGTAACGACTGTCTTAGCTGTACTTTGTTTGTCGTTAGAACCACCTGATGTAAAACCTAACGTAGGAGTAGGGTATGTATGAATATTAATTAGTCCTGTAGATTACATCAGAGGTTCAGTAACTCACCTTTCTCATAGATGGAAGGAGGATTTCCCTTGGTTGAAGCCGGAAATACAGGAAGCACTGTAAACTCACCAACTGGATATATATAGAGTAAAAATTACACAAAATATTGGAAACTTTTAGTTTCAAGTAAAAAGTCAGGCGCAGAGACAACTGGATATATGTGTACAAAACAGTTGTGCACAGTATTTAGAGTGTAACAAATTCTAGACTTGATTCACCAACCTATTTTGGGTGCAGAGCAGGTGTTTCCTATGTTGACAGTGGACGGCCAATATCGTGAGTTCACCAGAGATTGTAGGAGTTGTAATTTGGAGAGGACAACTTTCCAGCATTTGGTCTCTTGCTTGTTGTTGCTGGGACGATGCATTCTTTTCAGTTGCCATGTTAAGTCTATAAACTGTATCAAGTTCAATTTCAATTTCTTCTCAGCAGCCTTTACAGCATAGGAGATTATGGGTAAAGAACAGATCAAATGCATGGTGGGAACAATAATACATCAGTTTTGATTTCGCAGAAGAGGAATCAAGAAAGCTTTTTGTATGAGTAAAGCTACATCCGATTTTATATGTTGTGAATTGGAATCAGTAGTGACTAAAGAACATACAATGCTATGTCTGGCGATACCTGTTTGCCAGCGTGTAGCTGCTGCATACATTTGGAAATTGGCTGCAGGGGAGTGCTCGAGGCATGCACTGCTATAAAAGGGAATTCGTACAGTGGCTTGATGACATGAAGATAGAGGGATCCAAAATGTGAGTGGAGCAATGTATACGATGCATATACCAATTATTGCACCAAAGGATGACCTGGTTCAATGACAGATGATCAAGTCTTAGAAAACTCAGCACTTAGATGATATCTACATTGTTGGGAATTCAGGACTGATGTTAACAGATTGGATTTGGTGCTATCTATTCACGAAAGTCTAACTTGGACAGAACATGTTTCTAATGAGAAATTAATGATGTTTAAGTAGTTGCTAAAGAAGCATTTATGAGATTGAAAGCAAGATGTAGTTGTTTACCATAAAGAACAGAAGTGAAACTTTGAGATTTGCCTACCAGAATACCGTACCTTACTTAATCTTCTGCTGGAACTGAATTCTCTAAAGCTTAAGTAGAAGCACCCTCGGGAGAGGATTGAATAAAGGATTGACTTCTCTGAATGCAAAAAGGAGAAAAAACAACTTCATCTGTATGTGGCACTGCTTTTCTGGGCTTATCTAGTAGACAGATTTTAGCTTTCACGTGTCGAGGAGAGGTGATGAATTAAGTCAAGAATTAAGGTTGAATTTTTTTGATGACGAAATGTTTCTAAAAAAGGTTGTGAGATCAATGAGTGCGGTAAACATGAAGGATGTTCCCTGTCATCCCATTTAAATTGAGCAGCAAGTGTATTTTTAACTTACAAATCTTTCGCTGATATTCTATCCAACCACAATTCATGTTCAAACATATTTAAGTTTGAAATAACATAATCACATATATATACTTTTATTGGTAACTTGAATTCATCACACATAACCTAAACATCTAAAGTTGTGGCAAGCTAATCAATACAACAATAATGGATTGAGCAGAAAAATTTATCTCCACCAAAAGCTAACCGATTTGTTATATAAGGGAATATATCTCTCTATATATGTATCTTTTTTCGAAGCTAACTTCATCATCATCTTCTTCTTTTATTGTAACTTGAGCTTCACAAGAACAATAATCAACTCATCGTCATCCATTCGAACAGCCCAGATTTGAATCCTATTGCCCTCTTTGATTTTATTATGGATACGCATTTTAGTCCACTTCCCATTCAACACATAACATACACTCATCTTAGGTTTTTCCTTGTGTTTGTCCAAAACTCTTAATCAATTTCTTCATCTCCCATCTTCTCAATTCTAGTTCACCAATGTCGAGGCACGGATCAATAACTCGAACTTTCTTGAAGTTCTTTTTGTTGCCAATACTACACATACATAGATACTCTTCTTCTTCATCTGTTAGAAATTTCTCAACGATTTGTATTGTTGGTAGGGAGAGACGACTGTGAGTTTCGTGTAGTATATTTCTTTTTCGATAATAAATTTCACCTTTTTCTTTTTCTCCAACTCATTGATTCGATCATTTACAATTTGGGGCATTGGAAGGATGTCCTCTTTCCTCTTTTTTCCAACAATACAATTTTCTTCTTCTTGATCATAGTTTCTTTTCCTTGTTATTCGTGTTTGTTGGTTAACAATAGTAGTATCAGTGGTAAGTGAATTTTCATCAACTTTCTTGACTATTTCTGCTTCTTTACGTTCACAAACAGCAGCCAATATATCGGGATGAACTTTAATATCTTCCATTGTGATCACTAACATTTTGAAATTATTAATGGGACTAACAATCTTGGTATATGTAAGGAAAAAAAGATTTCTTACAAACATATTTTTCACAAAATTGTTTGTTAAATAGACAAATCCAGTTCCAAGTTAAACCCAAATTAGAACTCACACTTATACCAGAAAAAGGAAACAATTTAGTCAACTACAAAATAAATAAATAAATCTTGAAAACCTATAGAGATTATAATTTCCTTTTATATCCTAAACGGATAATAATAACTTAGAATTACAAAATAATATGGATTCCTTCTGAACTCTCCAGAGTTTTGGCGGGAAAAAAGTTTTAACTATGAGGCTAACCAAAAGTGTAGTAAATAGGGGAGGAGCTAGGTGGGGTTCATGGGTTCGAACGAATCCAGTAGCTTTTCCGTAGACCCTATATTTGTACTAGAAAATTAAGTAATAACTTGTAAACTCCTAAAAAATCTGATTGACAGCTCAATGATAAGGAAGGGGAAGGAAATTTAGAACTCCCAAACTCCTAATATTGACTCCGCCTCTCTGAGTGTAGCAGAATTCCTATGCGACATTGGATAACCATAGGGAAGGTTAGTTTGATTAAGCAAAACCTAAAGAGGTCTCTGAAATTATCGCTAATAATAATAGTAAATAATAAATAAATAAAATTTATAGCTAAATTACCATTTTATCTGCAGCAAAAAAATTAATGAACCCAAAAATGGAAGGGTTGTGAATTTAGAATTTTCTCTAGCACCAGAAAGGAAAAAGAATTCACACTTGCTCTCCAGTGAAAAAAACTACAATCACATACAAATGGACTAACAAGAATATGGCCATTGGAACAAACCTCCAATGCCTTTTGCTATTATCTCCCTAACAATCAATTAAGCTTTACAATGATTATGTTATTAGAAAAATATATATTTCTTCTTACAAATAATGCAAAACAAACAAAAAAAAGGAACTGCTGATCACCAAATAGAATTGGACCAAACATTAATCAGGAGCAACTATGGGAGTAATCACATTATGGTGCAGTTGCATTTGGATTCCAGCTTTGGAGGATTCAAGCTGTCACCTTTAATAGGAGCTCCAACAATGCGAGTTGTGGATTTGTCCGTTTTCTCATCACTTTCTGTGTTGGTGTTGGTGTTGGTGTTGCTTTGAGGAGGCTTTGTGTCCACCTCCATCTTCTGTCTAGCCTTTTGAGATGACTTAGAATTACGTCTACCTGAGATTCTACCACGCGGATCCCTTCTGTCAGAATTTGCTTTGCCCACTATAGTCACCGTGGGCCGTGAATCTTTCAACAGAACTGAATTCTCTTTTTCAATAGCTATGTTTGCAGCTCGATATGCAAGGTCATGTACAATGGAGCTACAAAACAGTATTGTATTAGTAGCTTCTTCTAGTGTCAAGCTTCTTGGCTTGTTACCTCCTTGCCCCTCCAGTGTAACAGTTGATTCTTCTGTCACAAGAGATGAAACTTTAGATACAAAAGACCAAACTAGTGGATGGACACACCTTAAACTTTTAAAGGGATCGTAGACTTGATTTCCTATGTCATTTGGTTCAACAGTTGATACGCATTCCAAAAAGGGAAAACCTTAACAAGAAAATGCATAATTACAACACAAGAAATATACATACCAAGAACGATGTCCTTGTGATCCATGGAATCAGCTTTGTCAACAGATGCTAATATTTCATCGCCATCACCCGACGTTGCATGCAAGGACTGCTCATTTAATTCATCTATGCTGCTCTCTGAGTGCAAGGAGCAAACATCAGATTGTAAATCAAGAGAACCCACATGTTCATTCTCAATTTCCAGCTCAGATATTGCATGTAGTGAGCTCTGATTCAGAGAAGCCACGGTCTCCACTTTATCAACCGAAGAATTTGACACATCTTCCTCAATAGGACGAGTTTCAGAAATCAAATCACAAGGTTCCACATTCACAGAATTGTTCGAGTTTGCCAAGTTTTCACATTTCATATATGAACTGGAGTCCTCAAAATTTGCAACTGATGGCACAGGTCCTGTGTGATCCACTGACTTGGAGGCAATTCTACAAGTATCATCACTCTCAACATCAGTGCATAAGTTGTCCACTTTTGTATTTTCTCCATGCAGCAGTTCTTCTCGATCAACATATGCTGAAGCAGACGTTTCGAAGGACTCTTCAAAGGAACTTGTCACAATGCTTAAAGTTTGTACTGCATGACTTGAAGTTCCAGACAAGGATGAGTTGGAGCTTTGGAGCTTTCTATCATTCTGATTCCGATAATTTTCCAAGTCAAGTTTCCTTCCACTTAATTGCCGCTGGAAGCGAGTTTCTGTATGACCAGTGGAGCCCAAATCAATGGATGATGAAGCAGATGCACTACCATATCCAGTGGAGCTTCTCAAGCTGTTGTTCACTGCATCTCGTACATATGATAAATCATCATAATTTATATTAGTGGCAGAAAGTGTCCTGTTCTGAACAATGTTCCCCTTCCCACTACTTGATCTATTAAGCAGCACTGAAATACCTGCACCTTCTCTTTTTTCAGCATTCTGAACAAGCTTGGAGCTGATATCAGCATTAGGTGACTGAGCCATTGCTTGGTGGCTTTGCACACCTTCATTTACATTTGATTTCATATAAGCCTTCTCACCCTCATCTGGACTCGATCTATGATGATAATCCCCTAATCTATTATTGCCAGTTGCTTCTGAGGAATCATGTGAATTCCCAGCTGATTCAAAACCATCAACTGATCTGTCTAGTATTGCTGTCAAAGTTTCAGGAGAATTCTCACCAACTACCGAACTTAACGGGGGAGTAGCACACAATTGTACTTCTGAATGAACACAATCTGGACAAAGCTTCAGATCCCCATCAAGTGATTCAGTGTAATAGTACCATTGACCACATCTAGAACACAGTACAGCATCTTCTAGAGCATTCACGTGGGACACGCTTGCATTCGAGTTCAAGACTTCCACATCTGCTACCATTTCCAAAGCTTTATCATGTGGACTGTAAATTTTAGAGCCAACAAGTAGAGAATCAACCCTCAGGTCACCATCAGGATCACCAAGTTGACTGCAAGAGACCCTATCATAGATTTGTTTCCCGAGATCTTCACTTGTAGAATCAGCCTTGTCAAGGACAAAAACTTCATCCTGCAAATCAGCATATGTTGTCTTTACTTGATCATTACCTATATCCTCCTGGTTTTGTTCACTTCCTTCATTGTCATGTAGTCCAGTTGTAGCTTGATCAGAGCTAGCATTACTGCTACTTGTGATGGAGGAGTTTCTGGAAATTATAGAATGATGAGTGGTGCTTGTTTTTCCAGCGTAGAAGGTTGAACTGGGGACACTTGATAAGAGAGGCCTGAACATATTCTGGGGAGATTTCCTGTGATCCTACAATAGGATTGTTGACTTCAGAAACATATTTTCTCAACAAATTGAACGAGAAAACCATACATTCCCATGCAGTGATTATATAGCTGCAATTGAGCGCTTGTATTTCCTTAATCAGAAAAATTAAGCGCCAAGTTCCCAGCTATAATTTGTTCTATTAAATCCAACACTTTGGTGTTAGGGAAACAGTGTTGGTATAGGATATCTTTAATTAGTATGCAAGGAGTTTTACTTGCACTCGGGGTGATACAATGGATTAACATCTTAAGTTTTGGAAGTTTGAA
Organism: Solanum etuberosum; assembly: GCA_029582245.1. Lineage (NCBI taxonomy): Eukaryota > Viridiplantae > Streptophyta > Magnoliopsida > Solanales > Solanaceae > Solanum > Solanum etuberosum. Next base: position 55,057 of record JAJONR010000768.1, read on the forward strand.
GATTGTTACTGGCTAGCCATGCCACACTCACCTGGTCACTTTCCGAAAAGAAGCAAAAATGCTAATGAAGGAAACAAGAAGGAAACATGACAACAGGGAAGAACAAAGTAAGCGCAAATGGTTGGTGATGACTGTTGTCTAATATTCTGGTCACTTTCTTAGGAGGTGTGCTAGCTTTTGTTTGGTCGGGTAACACTCCAATAGCAGAGACCACCTAACTCAATTTTTAGTTTGGGGTGACTTATTTACTGCCTCGATGTAAAGAGACGTGCCTTTAACTACAAGTGAAGCGTCAAGGAACAACCAAATGATGCAGAGACGCCGAAACATTAGTCCAAACACAGTCTATGCCTCACATGCTCATGCAAGATCTGTATAACAAGATTACGGTTATTTGAACTGTTACTCTTCTATTCTCTGACATATAACTAGTCCTTCAAATAAATTACAGCAACAACCTTTATTTATGATGATGCATGATTCTCCGACACTGTAAAGATTCAAGACCTGAATTTGAACCTAGAAAATATATAATGTAACGCATCGATCTTTCTTACCAATAATAAATGTAACACACCAGTAGTTCTTCATCTTTAGAAGAATTTTAAGGGGAAAAGAGTTTATTGATAAGTAACTTTAAGGAACTAGTGTTAGTCGGACTAGTTAATTGTTCTAATAAATATAAACAATAATTAAATTGAACAAATACAATAAATTTAATAAATTAGCCTGTTTTCAGTATGTAGCTGTTCTGATTTTTCAAACAATTAACTACGTTTTCAACTTATAACTCACTTTAAACAATGAGGTTTTCAGAATTTTAATCTAAAAAGGAATAAAACGAGAGTACGATAAAATAAATTTGTTTCTCAACATCCTATCAACATATTAAAAGAATAAAAATAAGTTTGTTTCTTGACAACTTTCTTCTCAAGGAAATTCACTTATTGGAATTCAAAAGAAATATATTCTCAAGGAAATTCACTTATTGCATGTACTTCCCCCCAAAAAAAATGCAATTGCATGTATCAAAAGATCCTTAGTAATTGAAATAAGGAAAAAAACATAATTTCCCTACTTGTAATCCAAAGGACAGTGTATTGCCATCAATTTTTTTATGCTTTGCGGACTAATCATAACATACCAAAATGAAAATTGGTAAAATATTTCAGGTAATAGGGTTCAAGGGACGTTCCAAGTTTCCATGGTAGAATAACCAATTATCTGAACAGACAAAAGTCTAAGATGTTTTTTTTATAACCGTGGTATCCGGGTTGTCTGATTCTTCGGATACCTAACACTTACCACCAAAAACAGGTATTAGGTAACTCTGTCTTAAGAAATTACCTAAAAAAAATTGTCTCTGATGGGATTTGAATCTGAGACCTCATGCAGTGGCAGAATTTTTCGTAAGCAGCGTCGCATTTTATAATAAAACACTACTGCATAACATTATATTAAAAAAAGAACATAATATAAATAAAACACAATTCACATATATTACGATAGCTCTCCTCGATGAATTTTTATTTCTGAACACTTTTTTTCTATACAAGGCATCAAAGGATCACTAAAAAAAGTCATCATTCATTAGATTTCGCAAATCGATCTTAATCAATTTTATTGACGAGAAAGAAGATGAAGAAGAAAATATAACACAGCTAACTAGAGAAGCAAGAGTGTGTGTTAGTAGATGTTCGTTATCTCATTAAGATTGGTAAAGGTAAGGCTTAGCCCTCCTTACTTGTACTTATCCATGTTGAGCAATTTTTATTTTTATTATTAATAAAAAGAAGTTGCACACATTGTCTAGCAATATGAATTTGCAAAAAAAAATTAAAAATTAACTAGGATAGCAACAACATCCTTACTTAAGAAGTCTAACATTATCTTTTCGAAAGAATTAGGATATGATTTTTTGGACTTATTGGTTCACGGTTTTCTTGACTTATAAGAGGTACACTGTTCGACCCTGGACAAGCCCTTTTGAAGGGGTTGAGTTTCGAAGTCACAACATCTAACTGAAAACTGAGGCGCCTGACCAAATGAGCTGTGTTGCTCTTTGCGTTAAGCAGCGTCACTTTATTTAATTTACCCTTTATTATGATTCCAACTATGCATATATATTTAATAAAGTTTTGGGACAAAGCAGTGTCATGTGACACCCCTTGGCCTAACGTAAATCCGCTCCTTCTCAACCCACTTCATTGACTAGGTCACAAAAGACTAACATCCTGTAATTCCAGATCCTGGATGTTGAATTATAGTCCAAGACTCAGTGCTACTGTGCTATCAGTGATTTGTTGATAATAGTAAATTACTCCTCTCAGTAACTTTAGAAAATATGAAAATACTATGGGGAAGAATATGAATATGGAAAATACCGATTAAAAATCACAAATTTGGAAAATAATAGTGTGCATGTGTGTCTTTTATATTATAATTTCAGAATGTTTCCAGGATAGCTCCTTGGTAAAATGTGGCATATGAAGGAAGATCCTTATCGATGTTTCAAGTATAATGAAAATGTTAATGATATTCAAAGAAGTATTAGGCATCAATAAACCAAAACTTGTAACTTCCAACAACATTTCATACTTCCTAAAATATCAATATTTCTTTAAACTTTCTGTTTGGATTTTGGACAACCAGTCCCAAGCATTCGAAAGATACAACCTAAAGTATATATGACAGCTGTGCCCCCACCCCTTGTTTTTACCCAGACCCCATTTTAGCACAACTTGAACATGATGGTCCCATTTCCAATCAACTGTCCATCCTAGTGACATCTATATGAGAAAACGATATAGAAAACTAATGCCAGGTTAATATTAGTGTTCCACAAATTCTGGTAACTATGCAAGAGTAAAGGAAGGTAATATACCATTTGCCGGATTGCCATGTCAAAGGATCTCTTTGGAGCAGAACTAGAGGACACTACTCTTGCTGGCTTCTTTGGATGGCCAAGAGCTTTCTTATTTTGGAATCCACTGATACTTCTTGAACCTGAACGATCTGAACGGCTCACAGGAATGGATTGGAGAGAATCTATGTCGTCATCACCAGACGATGCAACTGAACCTTTACTGTGAGAACTAAAAGGGTCACGATCATGACTATGTGATGAACTGACACTTCGAGAAGCAGTCGGAGACATCGATTGTCTTCCAGACCTTGATCCACTTCTGGATGCAGGAGAAGACCCTCTCACATAGGAAGCAGGGCGATCACCCAGTGAAGTACGAAGATTGGGAGGTGCCTCCAAGGAAAATCCTGGAATATTTGACTGCCACGCCCTTATCTTTGGTGATGCAGAGTTTCCTCTACTAGTCTTGACAGGAGAGGTGCCCCTCACTTGCGATGGAGCAGCAGTACCACTGGAGCCTGTGCTCATCCTCCGAGGAGTTGGTGTAGAGGACCTTGGAGGAGGTGTTGAGAATTTCTTAGGTGAGGGAGACGGTTTCCTTGGAGGAGTAGAATGCCGCAAATTAGGCGGTGGACTTGAATGAGGTGCTGAAGATGGTCTTCCTCTTGATTGATCAGTAGTATAGCTAGACCTAGGAGATGGGCTAAGGCGATTCGGACTGGCACTACCTCTACTACTTCTGTGACTCTTGTCCATCTGCCATTCAATCCATATGAAAGTTAATAAATTGATTGTATTAATTACAACAGAAGCTCCATGCATAGATATGGTTAGGTTGCATTTGGAATGTTATTTAACTATATACATCAATCCAGTTCCCAAAAAAAAGGAAAGGAAAACAGTTGAATGACTAAAATGCTCACCGTTGATGATCTAGAGATTGAAATGGGTTGGCTTCTAGGCCGGCCCCTCTGCTCATGATTTGTCGGGCGTGTCTCATGACTCTCATCATCCAAAGAAGGAAAAAGAGGAGTGTCCGGAGGGGTCAATAACCTTTCATCAATAACTCAGCATATTAGATAACATTTCATCAATAACTCAGCATATTAGGCATGAGGGGTATATTGAAGAACTTACACCACCTAACATGTGTGCTAAAAAATAAATATATGTCTCTGACAAAAATAAAATGCATTTCTTTCTAAAATTTTACTGCAGACTTACAATGAACAAGCCTATTCTTTCTGGCTCCACAGCTTTAGAATCGTTATCAAAGGGGAGTTTTTTTAGCTAAAATAGAAACAAGGATAGAAAGTTTGGACAAGCACGTAGCCATTGAGCAAACTATGCATTTGAGTTCATTATCAACATATATGTACAAAATGACAAAATAGGGGAGTAAGAGTAAAATGCTTGAAAGATAAACATAACCAACCAGTCATAGTCATTCTTATCGCCTTCCGCATTAAGAAGGTCACTACTCTCTCCTCGAGCTGGAATTGATATTCCCAGCTTATAATCCGAAAAATACCTCAATTTAGTAGCTGCCAACAACAATGAGCAACAAAAGCAATATAGTCAGGAAAATAAAGGCAAGAGCATATTTCTGTGCTTGGCAACAAAATAAATTAAAGCTCTAAAATGTAAAACATAAATTAATGCATTATCTTACAAAATAAGTCTTCGATTTCATCATTTGATTGAAGCAAGAAATTATCTCTTTCCCTGGTTTGCACCTCATTAAACAGGGCAAGATCATCATCCTTGTCCCTCAAATGAATCCCGCTTTCAAGACTGCGCCCTCTCTTGTGATTTTCTGCCCTGAGCTCCCTTCCAGGAGAGCATCTCATAGCCGGTGACGGAGGCATAACAGTGTCAGTGTCAGCTCACCCTAATACTAATCAGTCAAACTCCCCCAGGAACCCCAAACTAAAACAGCATATTGTGTCCCCCATGAACAATTAAGCAAGATTCCAACCACTTCACCTAGACCCTCTCAACTAACTCAAGTTAACACAGAAATTTCAAAGTGGGAATTCAATTTGCTTCAAACTACCTCCTTTACATACACCTGGAATATGAAGGCAAAAAAAAAAAATAGTCCTTGCCACCTTGCACTTTGTGTCTGAAAATGATTTCAATTCCAAAATCTAAGACCAAAACTGAACTTTTAGCCACTCAGTCAATTCTATCTTGGCAACAAAAGAACAGTTCAACTTCAAATACCCAATTACTATAAGCAAATCAAGCAGGAAGTCCCCACACACAAAAAAAAAAAAAAAAAATTCCACAAGGAGGTATCTCAAGAACCCTAACCCAATCACAAATTAAACAAAAGCAAGTCAATTAACAGCTCCACTTGAGCTTACAAACTCATCAAAACTAAAATTAGAACAAAACACTCAAACCCCACTACTCCAATAACACCATAAAGCTTGAAATTTGAAGAAAAATCTGAACTTGAAACAAGAAAAAGATCAAGAAAGAGTGGAAACCCAATGCTGGATCTGCAAGAATTTGTACAGATCAGCAAAATGCAAAAATGGGTTGTGAAATAATACACAATTGAACTCAAAAAAGCATTTTATTTTACTTTTTCAAGAATGCAGATGAGTTGTTGTGGATCAAAACAAAAGTAAACCCTAAGAAACCATTTTTTCCAAAAAAAAAAAAAAAGTTAACAAGACTGAATTTTGCAGAAGGAATTGATGATGGTGATGATGAATGAGCAGTGGAAGAGGGGTTTTGGTTTTAGGGTTGAATAGTAATTTACTTCTTTCCTTCTCAGCAACAGCAAGCTTTCCTTTTTCCTTTCTCTTTCTTTCTGCTATCTGATAGTTCCCTTTCCTTCTTTTTCCTTTTTCATTTTTTTTTTTGTTAATTTTGGATAATTACAGTTAGATAATATTCCATACTATTAGCAGCTAAACATAGATTTATTCTTTTATTTTATTGTAATGTTTTGAGGTTATGGTGGAGAGTTTGATGTTCATAGAAAAAAGGTATCAAAAGCCTAACATCACAATTCACACGTGAGTTTGTGGATGTGATTTTATTATAATTACTATTCCAAGTACAATTCCCTAGGTTCTAGATCACTATTCCTTACATCCTACTTGTAAAACTTGATGCTTTTCTTTCCTTTTTTTTTAGTTTTACGAAGCGTTTCTTACTCAGAATTTTTTTCATATTTAGGGTTTGAAACCTCTAATTGAGGAAGGAGGAGTCTCATTCATTATGGTAAAGCTTATGTTTTTCATTTGCAAGTCTTAATTTAATACTCTATTTAATTCATATTAAGTAAATTATTACTGGGGTATAGCACACCTCTTAATTACTCCATCCGTTCAATAATAGCTGTCCACTATATTAAAAATAGATGTCCAACAATACTTGTTCACTTTAAAAAAATCAAGAGATAATTTATCTTTTGTGTCTATTTTACTCTTGGTATTAAATATTATTTATCATCTAACATGTTTTTCAAATCATTAAATTTAATAAAATTGAAAGATAATATAGTAATATTACCCTTATTATTTATTGTTTCTTAAAGGTTGTGTCAACTCAATAGTGGATAACTATTGTTGGACAAATGGAGTAAAATATTTAAGGATAAAAATTAAATGTTACTTTTCAGTGTTATCCTTTTGATTATTTCTAACTATTCTCCTAAAAAATATAAAGAATTAATGTTTTTCTTTTCTTTTTTTTAGTTTTACATTCGATGTCCAGAAGCGCTTCTTATAAAGATTTTTTTCATATTTAGGATTTGAAGACGAAACCTCCAATTGAGGAAGGAATAGTCTCATTCATTATGATAAAACTTATGATTTTCATTTGCAAGTCTCGATTTGATACTATATCTAATTCATTTAAGTGAATTATTACGGGGGTATAGCACACCTCTTCATTAAAATATTTAAGGATAAAAATTAAATGTTACTTTTCAGTATTATCCTTTTGATTATTTCTAACTATTCTCCTAAATAATGTAAAGAAATAATGTTTTTCTTTCCCTTTTTTTAGTTTTACATTCGATGTCCAGAAGTGTTTCTTACTGAGAATTTTTTCATATTTAGGGTTTGAAGTCGAAATTTTAAAAAGAAGAATGAGCAGTCTTATTCATTGTGGTAAAACTTATGTTTTTCATTCAACAAGTCTTAATATAATGCACTACTCATATTAAGTGAATTATTATTGGGGTATAACACACCTCTTAATTAAAATATATAAGGACAAAAATTAAATATTAGTACTTTTCAGTATTATTCTTTTTGACTATTTCTAACTATTCTCCTAAAAATGTAAAGAATTATGAGATAGGCCGAAAAAATATTGGGGAAAAGTGATAAGAAGTGATATGACATAATTGCAAGTGACCTAGTTAGGACATAACATTAGATAGAAAGGTCAAAGTGTAGATGACACATATTCGGATAGGAGGTAGTGTAGTTGGCTTAACTTCTTTGATATTGTACTAGTTATAGTATTGTGGCACTTGTTTTTTATATTTATCATTATTTAGTATTGTTTTCAATAATTATCATAATATGTTTTTTATTGTTTTTTATTATTATTATTATTACACTATTTTATTGTTATTTTTCCTCTTTTTGACGTGTCATGTCAATAAATAATATAAACTTATAATTATAATCCATGCCTGCATTTGATTTTAGTTACTAAAATATCGCTATCATTTTTCTTGTTATGAGCAAAAAAGGAACAAAGAAAATTAAAAGAAAGAGTCTTTATAAAATTATGAAAATATTGTATGTTATTTCCAACTCCAATAATTATTTGTCTAGCTAACTTGCTTCTTTTTTTCTTTCTTTTTTTCTACCTTGAAGAGTTGGTGAAATTATGTATGTGTATATCAAAACAAATATTTGTGGAACTTCTTATATTGTCTTTGCTTCTGAAATAGAATAATTTTGGTTAAAAAAATATTTCTAACAATATAACATTACATGCAACAAGAATGAAATGAAATACCTTATTGACTATGGGATGAGTCTTTAGCCAAATTAAAGTTGTCCCTTATCTATGAGAGATGTCCCTTAAGTATAATTATGAGTATTTTAGTTCCTTAAATTTGTTAATGTAGAGTGCATTTGGTCTAACTAACAGAATGAACTTAAAAATTATTGGTAATAACTAATAAAATATTATATTACTAAAAATACAAGACTCGAACGGTTTGACCCTAATTTTCTAAAATCTTTTTAATAAAATCGATTAAATTCGTTTGTCTTTTTTGCACCAAAAATTAAAGAAGGAAAAATTTGACTGAGCTTCATCGTTTGAACCTGCAAGATATTTTTAATAAAATCAATGGAATTGTTCAATTTTATATTTAAAATTTTGAGAAACCGACCAAGCTCGATTGGTTTTTGATTAGAACTTCAGCCTAACTTTTCAAATAAACTGATCGAATAAACGACTAAGCTCAATCAATTTTTTTTATATTTTTCTGATTATTGACTCAAATTATCTATAAAAATTGAGATCAAATCGACCGAGTCAATCGGTTTGAAAGTTTGATTTATTTTTTCGATCGTGTTTAGTATATTTTTTGGTAGTAATTGCTAATTTTTAAGTTCATTCTATTAGTTGAACCAAAGATGCTTCATTTTTTAAAGGAATTAAAAATATTCGAAGTTATATTTAAGAGACAAAAATAAAAAGTTTACTTTCATAAATAAGAAATAATTTTAATTAAAAACTCGAGTTTTTATAGGAACTAGTTATCGCACACATATATCCATATTAATCAATTCAAACTTTTCAAAATAGTGTTATATAATAGTAAAACATAATAATTCTTTTCAAAAAAATTCAAACTCAAACTGATTAAAGTAGTGATGAATCTATTTTGTCAACAAACTTGATTGTTGTATGCTAAATGATGAGGTATTGTCTCATCTGCATAATTGAATAACTAAACTTACTTATATAGATACAACAATTTGTAATTAGATTATTACTCCTATATATATTTTAGAAAAAATAAAGAGTATCAATTGTACAATATGATTATATCACATATCCTAAACATGGTTATTAATCCTAACCAGTAGCAGAGCCACCTTATAGTTAGGGGTATCTTTTTAGCGGAAAATTATATTATTTATACATGGTTAAAATAATTTGTTAGGTATGTATAGTAGTTGTCGAACCCCTTTCGACTACTTTATATGTCTATTTTTTCAGATTTTGAATCCCTTTATTGAAAATTCTGGCTCCGCCGCCGCTCCTAACCATGTTTTATTATTCTTAATTTAATTTCTCAATATAATTCTTTCACTTCTCCTAATTATTCACAGCAATGAGGAAGTTGTCCAACGTAAAGTTGATTATTATATTGAATGATGAAGGGCTAATGTATAAATATATTGAAAGTTATCATTATATCTCTAACTTTATACGGTTATTTTAGAATAATAATAATATTATGATAACTAATTTAGGAAAGAAATAGTACTTGGCAAATGACAAAAAAGGACAAATTCTTGTCTACCTTACCAAAAATAAGATAACCTCTTTATACTTTATGATAATATAATGTAATCATAGACTTTTATTTAAGTGTATAATTATCCTGAATAATTGAGATGGTCTATTTAATTTCTTTATGATAGTATTATATAATCGTAGATTTTTATTTAAGTGTATAATTGTCCTGAACAATTGAGATGGTCTATTTAATTTATAAAAAAAATCGAACCGAATAACATTACATGTATGTAAATATATTCTATATATTAACAATATGTTAGATTTAAGATATAAATATATTTTGTAACATTTTTCAAATATAAATATAAATTAGGTCAAAGGCCTTTGATGACCGGACAACTAGGGACATTTGCTTTTTGGTTAGCCTTAAATTAATTAGGTTTAAAATTAAAAGATACTATAGTAGAGTACGGCAAAATCTAGGCAAACACTCCGCTAAGTTTAAGATCAAACGATACAACAATAATGTTTTACGTATATTCTTGAATTCTTGGTGAAGAAGTGCTTTTTCAAGAATACACTTGCTTTGAGGTGATACCTTAAAGTAAAAAAAATTAGAAATTAACCGAACCATACTAATATCGAAGAGATCAAACCGATATGATTGTGATGATTTAAAAAAAAAAAAATTGATCATGCTTTATAAAATATCCAAAAAAATTAGAATGGTACAGTTTTAAAAAAAATAACCGACTAAATGTACTAGCCGAGTCTGAGATTGCCTCTAGAACAAATTTGTGCAGAATTCTCCCTTTGTTTTTAATATTACCAAAAATAAATAAATTATCAATTAATGTAATCACTCATTATTAGACAAATTTATTGGAAGAACGTATGAGATAATATTCATAATTCATATAGTACTGATTTTGTTTTCATTTAAGTTGAAATAAATTCCATTTAATGTTCTTCATGTTTAAGGAATAAATCCGCAATTATAAACTTCCATGTCAATATGGTTTTCTTTAAATATTAAGTATGATTATCATATGGCTAATTAGGAGTAGATGGAAAGAGACATTGAATTGTTTTGTTATAATCCTTTTATTGTTTACTCCTTGTGGAATGGCTATTGTAACAACTAATAAGATGATCAACATATTAAAAATTAATGTCATTGTAATTGGTAGGTGAGGTGAGGAATGCTTGTCTATCATATCATAAATCATACTAGCTAATAGACTAATAAGTTTAGTAATCTTTCTCCATCCAATGCCCGTATTAATTAATTAGCCAAATAGAAATGTGATTTTAATTAAAATATGACATGACAAAATATAAACGTTGTCGAACAGTGGTGGGACTGCTTTATTCTTAATCAGAGGTCTCGGGCTCAAGCCCTGGGTATGGAAGAAATCATGTTGGGAGCGCCACCCTCGAATGGCCCCTGCAGTGTGCAATCCGAATTTAGTCGAGGCTCCAATGTGGACGCGACCTTGAATGGACCTTGCAGTGCGCGATCCAGATTTAGTCGGGGCTCTAATGTGGGCTCCGGACACTGGGTGAGAAACCAAAAAAAAAAAAAGACAAAATATATGCAATGTGACATATTTCTTAGGTATAATACAAATGAAATATTTAAATTTGGCCTCAGTTGACAAGTAAATAATTTCATTTTGAGAGTGCATATTTAGACATATCAATTCGTTTTTTTTGTGTGGAGATTGAACACTCTAATTTACTAAAATGATCGTCTAAACAGCTCCAAATTTATGTGTTATGACTCACGTCGGTGTCAGGTGTCCACGACGATGAGTTGAAGTGTTTGATTGTCAATTGAGATCAAGTTAAGGAGTCTAGATATTCACGCTCAAAATTAATATTTACTTGTTAACTGAGGTCAAGTTTAAAATGTTTGTTAATGTATTATGTCTATTTTTATTTTTTTGAGAGAAAAGACATAAATTTCACCTTGAACTTGTATCGAAAAGTCACTTACACGCTTAAACTATCATGATGACCTATTACACACATTTACTATTCAAAAGTGAATTTATTTATCCCTTAAAACTGACATGGCAAAGAAATAAAATGAAAATAAAAACTAAACGCGTCAGTTATAAATAAAAATAAAAATAATAATTAGAATCAGCTTTTAACCCCCCCCCCACCCTCCTCCACCCCACCCCTACCTCCACACCTCTTCTTCTTTTTCACATCTCTTCTTCTACATTCTTTATATATCACAATCTCAAAGCACAACTTTTCTTTTTGATTAGCAATTAGGTTAATTTTCTTAAATTTGTTAGTGAATAATTGTATTGTGTGATAATTTTTACTAAAGGAAGAATCTAAAAAGAATTTCGGATAAACCAAGTAAATAAATCCTTAAGTTATGTTTAGGTGATTTTGGTTGATTGTTTCTATCTTTTCTATTTTTTGATTTTGTTAAAAAAAATTGGTTGTTGATCAATTTTAGGGTTTGGTTGTAATTGCAACTTTATGGGTATGGTGGTTCTAGGTAATGGGGTGGTGAAGAAGATTAATCAATTTTTGAATTTGGTGAAGATAACAACTTTATGAGTGTGGTGGCGCTAGGTAACGTTTTTGAAAAAAAAGAGTGGAAATTGAAGATGGTGAAGAAGAAAAAATATATATTGGAAATGGTGATGGTGATATTTAGTGGTGGATGGCGAAGAAAAAGAAGAATTGAAGGTGATATGACAGTGGTGAAGAACAAAGAATCAATAGTGAATAAGGTAGCCGGATATGGCTTTTTCCGTGAGATAAGAGATGGAGTGGGTGAGATTTTGTGATGAAGAAGGTATAATTATTAGGAAATTTTAATAATTAATTAGAGATTAATTGGTGTAAAATATTGTTAACAAAAGAAAAGTAATTAATAAAGAAAAGAAAACAAAAAAAATTATAAAAAATTATAATTTCTGACATGGCGCTGACGTAGCGCTGATGTGGCGGCGAGTGTATTACACCACACCTTGTGAGAGTGGTGTTACACGTCCCAGCGTGGTATTAAATTCATTTTGAATAGTAAATGTGTGTAATAATTTAAACATGTAAGTGACTTTTCAATATAAGTTCAGAAAGAATTTATGTCTTTTTCCTTTTTTCGAAACTCTACCGAAAAACTAAAGTCATTACTCTTCGGATGCACATCAAGTAAACCACTACTACAGAATAACGTGTAAATTATTCCTGAGATATATGGGATCGGCTTCGATACGAAGCAAATAAAGCCAATGCTTTAAGCCCCCAATTTTGAGGGGCCCATTTATATAACAATTATAATTTTTAGTCCATTGATTTTAGGAAAAATTGTATAAAATAACAAATTATTAATTCAAATTAAATGTTATAACCACAGTTTGATTTAATTGTAATCTGTAGCAAACAGTTGTCATTCGCCTCTCTCCCTAGGTTTCTTGCTCGCCACTCTCGCCAGTCTCTCCCTCGCCTCTCTCGCTTTTATACAAACACAAATGTATAAAATGCGTTTGTGTTTGTATAAAGCGAGAGGAAACTGTATATACAAATATGAATACATATATTTTCGTCCTATACACTTATAATTATACAAATATAGATCTTTCCCTGCCCAGTTCTCTTTTGCCTTTCTCTCTTTCTCGCTTTATACAAACACAGATTATACAAATTACAATGTATGTATAATTTGTGTTGTATAAAGCAAGAGAGAGAGAGAGATTTGATATACAAATATTTTATTTCGATTCAATTGTATACAAATTCAAATTTTATGCAGATATACAAACACATAAAATTGAATTGAGAGGCTGTCAGCGATTTATACAAACGAGAGGCTGCCAACGATTTATACAAATGGCCTGCCAGCGAAATTATACAAATCTGAAGCTCCTGCCGTGAGTTATACAATCTGATGCTCCATAGCAAACATAAAATTTGCTATGAAGCGCAATTATACAAACTATAGCTATAACATACAAATATGATTTTTATGTTTGGTATATGTGAAAGTTGCTCTTGATTTTATTATAAAGATTAAATTATATTCCAAAGAAGCAACAACACATACTGAAATCTAGTAACAAATTTCTTGAATCAAGTTCCATTATTTCAATTTTCTAGTTTTATTTTTTATCTTGTATTTGTTATTTTTTTTAGATTAGTCTCGCAAAATTCGTTTTCGAATGATTCATCGATGGAATTAGGCCTAGTTGTATGAAAATTTCTTGTGATTCTCCATTTTAAAAAAATATTTATGAGTAAAACTTAAATATGTCAACTAAAATATATGAGTCCGACTATTTAATTTTTTTTTTAAAAAGAGAAAATTTAAAATTTTAAAACAATTTATGCCTATTTTTTAACAATCATATTTTTTGCTTAAACAAGTCCTTTTTCCTTCTTCATTGTTAACACTTTAACATACCCTTCATGTTAGGTATCTTTTTAAAATACCACATTTGTGGTTTTAAATATGCTTTAATTTTACAAGGCTACGTTAATTCGTTCTATAACGTGTACAATTATATGATATTTAATTAAAATTTTATGTGAACCAATAAAGAAAATTCACATATTTATCCTATATTGTATCGACAAATGTCATACAATAACATCTTTGTTTGGATGGTTGTTACTCATATATTATTGTATTATATTATATTTTATTATTAATTTCTTTTGATTATTACTTAAATTATATTATATCGTATCGTTTAAATAGGTAACCATTTTTATGTAATATCAATTTGGGCATTCAGTAGTCATTTCTATTTAGGATCTTTTTTTTGTTTAAAGAGTTTTGGAGGTTTAGCGGTGCGGCAGGAATTCCCATGTGGTCTGTTCTAAAATCTCGAAGCTTCTCTTCTTCCCCTGCAACTCAACAATGGAAGCTAGGGTTATCAATGCTCAATCGCTCTCTATCTTTTTCTTCCTCCGCCACCAACGACGGCGCCGATGAAGGAATCCGCAGCGGAGAGTTACTGAAACTGGAGGAAGTGGAGACAATCCTCAGAGATGTCAAAGCTGATAACGTCAAAGTTATTCCCATTCCTAAACACTGTGATTTTGCGGATTTCATAGTCGTTGCTACTGGTCGATCCGCTTGGCACGTCCGTAATATTTCTCAAGCCCTAATTTACAAGGCAGGTTCGGTTATTCTCGTTGCTACTTGAAATGTGTCAATCAGTTTCACTTTTGTTTCTCATTTATGCTTATGTTACCGAAAGTTTGATAGGCACCTGGATTAGTCACTAGGTACCTGTTATCCAGAACCTGGAAATCACTTAGGTTTGTTTTCCGCCTTTGCTGATATTTGGACCTTGCTCTACCATTGATTTATTCCAACTTCATAGAGTACCTTTGGGTACAAGGTGTGTGTATATGAAGAACCTACATCAGTAGCAACTGAGGGATCATATATTATAGTATACTGTGTTGCAATTGAATGAATGGAAACACTTGCAGCTTACAGAAGTAGCATACCCAGGCACTTGAGGGAGGAGGGAACAGGAACCGGTATTATTTACACAAAATGTCTCAGATGTAGTTCCAAGCAATAGACAATTCTCAGTTCCTAATTTTCTATAGGTATTTTTGAGGAGATATGTGGAATCTTTGTTACAATACCTTGTTTTATCTAACTTTTAAAAGTTACTGTCATCTGCCAGAAGGAAATGAAGAACTGAAAATATCCATTGAACTATCAGAAAACAGACTTCTTGATTAATCTTAAAATTAAAGCTTTGATGAGGTGTGCTCACCTGAATAGATTTTCATTTTAAAGCTTATGAAAGGCTGGGGTAGGAGTTATGTTCTCTGAAAAGGAAAAGACCAACAAAGCTGAGGGCCATGGCATAACCCTATTTTGCGATTCTGCTGCTTTGCATGTCTCATTTAAGTGCCAGCAATGCAAGGCTGAAGGCTAGAACATGCCTGCGCGTCAGGGAGAAGGGAAAAGAAAGGATGTCAGTCAGCACATTATTTCCTTTACTTCAATCTTAAAGGACATAAAGCTTCACATGGTTTTCCATTTTTTAGCAATTTACTGCATATTTTTAGTGAGGGCTTTGTCTGTAAATGGGGAAATATCGAAGTCTATTTCTCTTATAAAAAAATAAATAATGTTTAAGTCTATACCAGATCGTAGGATTAAGAAAATGTCGTTCAACATCCCAGCAAAAAAAGAGAGATTGTTTTTTTTTGGGTACAGTAAGAGATTATCATTGCATGGGCATCAGGAAGATGCCAAAATACAAAAAGGTGTAACCAGTTAGCTCCAGTACAGAAGGGCAAAAAACATTTCAGCACTGGTACAGGTAGTCTACGCTTGAACTATGGAGCTTACAAAGTCCAGAAAAAGTCAATTAGAAACATGTCAATTCTATTAACAGGTATAAGAAAATTCCAACTGAACAAATTAACTAAACATTTAGTTTTGAGAGAGTGAGTAGGAGTTGAAATTCCACCAAAGCATCTGATTCCTTTCATTCCAGATAACCAAAAAAATGACTGCTGGAATCATCCTCGAGACTTTCTTGATGGCTTTTTCAATTCTCCAAAAGAGGGATGTTATCCTGATAACTTCCAGATGGAGAGCCTACAATTCCCCTTGTTGTAACAGGGAATTATCTCACTGTAGTATATGGGTGTCCAAGACAGATGAGGGAGGATTAACAGTCATCTTCAGTTTCAAAAATAATTATAACAGTCATCTTAAGTATGAGCTGGCCATCAACCAAGAAAGAGGTGGGATCTTTGTGAAAGTACATGATCGAGAAGTATATGATAACTTCAACTTGTCAACTATGGGCTGTTGAAATAATATACATTTGAAGTATCTACCTGTGGTTGACACCTTGAAACTTGTTGTTGCACATGCTATTTGGCTAAGCATTCATACAGCTTTGACATGTTATCTCATTTGAAGAGAAATGAATCTAGAAATTAGTTTTGTGCATCTTTTTGGTTCACATCTTAGAAGAACTTTTGGAGTTGAAGAATAGTTAGTACGAGATAAACTGTGAAAAGAATATCATTGCATATTCAGTGTTTAACTACTGGAAACAAATATCTAAACGATTTTGCTTGAATAATTTGCTTATTTGCACTTCACCTTTTTGTTCGATGAGCAGGTTAAGCAGAAGCAAAAAGGATCAAAGAGAATGTTGTTACCTAGCGTGGAAGGGCAAGAAGCGGGCAACTGGATTGTAATCGACTCTGGTAACAAGCACTTTATTTTAACACTCTTATCTATGCGGTTTTAAGATTTTTGTGGATGTGGTTTCACAAATGTGAAAAGCATTGTGCATTATGTTGTTATTTATTTCCAACAAGTCATTCAGGTGAAATCTGAAGGTGGTTAACTTGTTTTGGGGAAGATCTATATGTAGAAATTTCGGAGAGCATTTTTAAAATACACGTCTGAGACATAAATCTGTTACTTGTCTCATACAAGCTACTGAGTGCACTGTTAAGGGTTATCTGTTTGGAAAAGATACTTTTCCAAGTTGCTTCAATTGGTGTGGTGTATCAAGGATGATGTGCTTATACGAGTTCTTGGTCTGATGAGTTTTAAACTTCTATCAGATTCAAATTTTCATGCGTTATGACACTAATTAGCTTCTAAACCCCTCTGTTATGACAATCATGATGTTTTATAAGTAAATAAGTCGACAGATTTCATTCTTGGTAGATCTAATTTGTAAGAGTTATCCGTAATATTAATTTTGGTGCTAAATGGACGATCAACTGAGACCTACAATCAACTTCTACATCTCTGATGCTGTTATTCAGCAGTAAAGTGCTCTGTATTTATTTATTTATGATGTCCATTATATGTTATATCAAGTGGAAATCGACTTGTGTGTGTATGTAGTCTGCAGTACATGTAAAAGTTTGCAGCAATTTGTAGTTTTTGTCTATTGAGACAGCTATCTTTTGCATTGATCCATGTGATTGTGTGAGTGCAGGAAGTAGTTTTACTAGCCATCAATTAAGTAAACTCGCTAGTTCTCAAATTATGCTGAATTCCTTAGTATTCTATTTTCAGTTACTGATTTTTGTTAATGGCAATAGGCAAAGTAGTAATTCATGCCCTTGACGAGAAAGTGAGAGCATACTACAACTTAGAGAAGCTTTGGAGCACATATGCATCAAACCAGGACCATGGCGTTGGCCAGGGTCAGGTAAATCATTTTTAGTTCCTTGTCAATTGTTAATTACTTTCGGCTGAATAACCTGATTTGTCACATTACAAATGTTCAAATATCCTTATTGGAGAATATTTTTTATGCTAAGGATTTGGACAAGGCCTTTGTGAAAGTTCGCCCTAAGAATAACTCTAAAAAGCGGCCCTCTACAACTGCCTGATGTATGAGCTTCAGCATGGACAATCAGCTGTGTCATGTTGGCTGGCAATCCCAGCCTCTATATAGAAGTGGTTACTTTCAGGAACAGCCAGGGTTTTACTTTTGGAGATTGTTATTTAGTTAAAAGCTTGCATGTTCCATTTTCATCGTGAGTATGTGATTTTGATAATGGTACCCGTGAAATCATTGAGGTGTACATTCTCATAATATGTCACAAGCAATAGTGAAACTATTTTTTTTGTGATGAATGATATCAGCTTGGTTCACTGGGAAGCAAGGTGTTCAATAATCTGTAGTGTTTTTCTTCAGTTGTGTGTAACTTGTTGGGTACTGTATGTTAAAAATGGTATAAACTGTGATGTGATATTGTAATTTTTTTTTGAAGTTGTCAGTGTTTTGTGTAATTCTGGAAAGAGACACAAGTTGTTCACTGCTGAAGAAAAACCCTTATCCTTGTTAAGGAATCTATTGAGTATACGCCATCGCCCACCAGGCATCAGCAGCTTTCATGACCAAAAAGAGAAGTTAAACAGGAAAAAATAAACGAAACGGCATAAATGTTGAGTGGAGCAGTTAGCTCAATATCTGAAAAAAAGAAAGGGACCAACAGTCAGTCATGTGATAGATTCTACAAGCAGATAATATCAAGAACATTTATTTAGAACATCAACCTACGACTGTTCATGTATACTGTATAGTAAAATTTTAATTAGCAGTGTCAAATGGTTGGGTTGGGTTGGGTTAAAACTGAGGATATTAAAATGGGTTGAAATAGAAATCGGATTAGGTCACCCACTCAAATGTCTTGGATTTATATGGGTTAAAAATTCAGGTTGGGTCATGACTCGCTTAATTTCAATAATTTTATAATATTGTTATTTACCTTTTATAGCTACAAATTGAATTTCAAACTCAAACAAATTAAAAAAATAAGTTACAAATGGGCATTTTTTTGTTAGATTATTTTTGTGGGAATAAAATATCAAGACCAACTCCTATAAAGATTATTTATGAACAAATTTTTTTCCTCCATAAATTGGACAAAGGGAGTAATATATATTGGGCTCTTATGTCTAGTAGATAGATAGAGGGAAACTTACATAAATATACTATATTAAGAAAATATTTACCATTTATAGCAATAACATTTTTTTACACTTGATCACTTTTAATACATTTATAATACAGTTTTAATACATATTATAAAGAACAATTTATTATTCACATATAATACAAGTTTTATTGATGGATAATTCATTTAGCACACATTTTAATACACTTATAATTCAATGTGTCAATTTCTTACCAAACAATCATAATATATTTAAAAAAATAGTTATGATACATATATATTGCATACATAATTCACTTTTAATACATATTGCAGATTTAACATAATATTGCTATAAATGGTAATAAATAAAAAATATTACTAAAATCAGTAATTATTTATTAAAAGATACCAATCTAAGTAATTTTCCCATAGATAAATAGGAATTAAGAAATGGAAAAATAGACAAAATGTCCAATAGGTTAATTCTTACAAAAATAGTCACTTTAAAAATAAGCCACTTATTACGATAAATGATCATTCGACACTTTTGTCTTTTGAAATTTGGTCAGCTTTCTTCTTCTTTATCATTATTCTCCGTCTTCTCTTCTTCGTCATTCTTCTTTTGCATCTTCTTCTTCGTATCCCTCTTTTTTATTAAATAAAAATTTAACGTACCGCAAACGTGAATCTTTTCGAGAGAATTATATATTAAAAAACTCGAAACATCGAGATGACTTCATATCTAAAATTTGAAACTATTTATAAGTGATTTTGAGTTGATCGAGATTGAATAGTGTAACATCACACAACTTCTAAGAAAAAATTTGAACTATTTCATATGCATATAGGCTAGAACCCGATGATTTGTAATTGTATATATTTGTGTTCAGATCAGTTCTTAAGTGTGAGGAGTGTATTCCATGTGAATTAAGGTAATAAGAGACTCCTATAATATTAAATTTTTTGTGACCTAGTACTAACCAAATGAAAGGTCTTGGAGTCTTCTTTCCAACTCATTTTATCGTTCATCAATTCAAGATACGTGTTAAAAATTATTTTCATTTTATTAAACATTATGCAATCAGCATGACCTCCTGCGCGAAGAGGACGCCAACTACGTGACTATGCGGTAGGACCAGTGCTATTGCCAAGGCTGAGCGAACAGTCGCGCGACCTAGGCTCTCGGTGCGCGATCGCACATGTTTTCGGAAATTCGTTTAGTTTTCTCTTCTTTTTACGTTCTAGAAGGGTGTTTTCATCCTTTTTTCATCCCATAATTTCAATACACGTCTATTAACCTTTTCCAAAAGTAATATTCAATCAAATTTTATAAGTTACAATAAATTTTTCTCCTATAATTTCCCAACACCTCGAAGAACAAGATCTACAAGAATTCTAGAGATTTAAATTACGATTCTTTCTTAAACTTCAAAATTAGTGTATGTAGGACTTCAATGAGGAATTTCTTTCATTCTCATGTCCAAAACTTCTCAATTTTCACGAAGTTAATTCTGTAGTTAGCGTTATCAAAAACCCACTTTCAAATTCACCATATTTATGATCCGTATTACAGTATTTCTTGAACTATTTATTCATGATTATGGAATCTTGACTACTGTACTTTTTTTTTGTGCTTAGCAAAGATTTTTCATTGTCATCTTTATTAGTTTTTGACATGATCTTTTGTTCATGATTCTTGAAGTTTATATTTGAAAGCATGGTTTTAGAGCTTTATGTTATTATGAGAGTTATTTTTGAGAATCTTCAAGCTAAGCATGTTCTAGGATTTTTCTCGAGATTTAAGCTAAGAACATGATTTGAAAGATATGCTATAGAGAGAGATTTCATTATATAATTTTAGAAAGAAAGATTTAAGCTTTATCTTATAGATTTGAGCTTACTCTCACACTTTATTCAGGCAGACATACAATTTATCTATTTTATGAGCATATCAATATATACAGACTATTTTGAGAGGATTATTTATCATTGAAAGAATGTAAATTTAGAAAATCTAAGCCTCATAACTATGTGAGACTATAGAATTTGAGTATGACACCTTGTTGGTCAACTCTTTTAGCAGTTAGTGGATCCACATTAGATAGATAGGTCATATACCTAGCAAGGTTTAGAACAACCCTCATAATTGGATTAGCTATTAGACTTAGTGTTGCTCACATGATTTATGTCGATTGTAAGAAACTCCACAGTAAAGTTATTATAAATTTTATGTACTTGTATCATCATCGTAATTGCATAGACATGTCATATTAGCTTTATTTTCAATTCAGGACTATAACACTAGATTCACTTTCATATTTTGAAAAGCGGCTTCACATGTGATATCTATATACTGATTTCAAGATGACTTTCATTATTTTATTTTACTTTATGATTATGCTTAGTGTCATGATCTTACATACTTAGTATATTCCACATACTGATCACATACTTTTCCCTACACTATATTTTTTCATACTGTAGAATCAAGCGTTCGTTCTCAAACTCGTGGCTAAACATGTTGTAGCTTCCTAGTCAGCAATTGGTGATCCTTCTCATTGAGAAACTTCATGGATTAGTTAGTAGTAGGCTTATCGTCAAGTATGCTAATTGAAGTATCAACACTTTGTCAGAAAATATTGTCGACCAAGTATAAAATTGAAGTATTAGTAAATATAAATATTGTCAATATATACTTTCTATAACTTTTGACTATTTTTTATATAAATAAATATAACTATATTTATTGTAAACTAATTACACTTTTTTCAGTTGTTGTATATATTTGAAACTAGCGTATTAAAAAGATATTTTCGAGACTTGGAGGGTTGTTGACTCAATTTATGAATTAGTAGTCGTGTTGGTGGAATTTCGCTGCCATTCTCCCTGGCCTACTTGCCTCATTGACGCACTTGCCATGTCCCGCGACTCCGATGATGCCCGCCATCTCTTCAACTGGCTCAAATGCCGGCAACATCTACCTTGTTGCCGCTCCGAGGTAAATTCTTCTTCACCATTGGAATTCTCTGATGATGTAGAAATAACGTAAATTAGTTTATTGTTCTTGTCCGTCGCTTAATTGAAGATATTATTGAAAAATCCTCCAAATCAAATTGAGTGAATGCGAAAGAGTATCACAACTTAGTTACAATTTTAGCCACTTCCACAATCCTCAGTCTTGCCCTATCCTGTACACCTAATATTCTTCATAAATTGAAAACTTTTTGGTTCTTCTTTTCTTTGTACATTATTTCCTATTCTTGTATGGCAGTCCTCAATTTTAATGAAGAGAAATGGAGAATAGATGTGATTTATGTGATTATGATTTCATTCCGATCCTATCAAGAAATTCGCCAATTTAAGTGATTATGGTTTCATTTTGCTCCGGGAATTCTATCTTTTATTGATAGTGTTTTGTTCGTATGGTATGGGATGGTGTCATATTGATGTATGGGTGGGAGATAAAGGAAGGTGTTTGATACTGCTTTAGTGCAATGTTTATCTTTGTTTAGATGCTCCGGAGCCCAGATCTATGGGATAATACACACGAACGAAAAATTAAGGAATTCCTGAAAAAGGACCTATAAATGTGGAAATAGGCATTAAAAATGGTGTGAGTATATGTGATGGTTTCCCAACTCATTACGGAGGTCCTCATAAAGGTTTTAGAGAAAAAATTTGGGTGCTCAAGGGAGGGGGCGGCCTTTCGGGCTCGAGGCACGTTGCCGCGGGGCGTGGCGGGGGGCCTTGAGGCACGATGTCGCGGGGCGGGGTGGGGGCCTTAAAATATTTATACCAAAATATTTTGTAATCTTGTGATCTTAAACATATCATGTGGAAGTTAAATTTAAACATTAACAAAAAAAATGCAAACATTTTTTAATGTTTCGAAACGAACTACAAAAATTAAAAGATATAGTATATTATTTTATTTAAAAAGCTTATAATAATTTTAATATTACTAAAAAACTTGGCCTTCAAATTTTGAGGCCTAAGACGAATACCTCATTTTTAAAGACACTAAGTCGCACCTGGTTGATGACGTCTCAAGGAAATCCAAAAGCAAAATGAGCAAGATACTTCGTTTCAAGTATATTCAAACATGAAAATTACTCAAATTTTTAAATATAAAGCCAAACACCTACAAAGTTTGTACACAAACCAACTAAAAAAGATAGTTCGATCCATAATATATTACGTGTTAGCAGAGTACGGAAAAGAGCCGCACCAAAAGATCGTGACGTAAATGATCTATCCTAGTGGAAACATTAATAATTTCTTTCACTGCTCAAATTCATGACCCATAAATTACATAAAAACAACTATATTTCCCTAAATTGTACATTTTTCCATTCTATTTCACACTTGTTTTTCTCAAAAAATTTTATCCGCATAAATAAAATCAAAATAAAATGATAGATTCACAATCTTGGCAGAAGTACATGACTATAGCAAAAATAATTTTAGCGGTAATAAATATATACATTAACAAAGAGTGCTAAAATTTTTGCTGGCATTAATTAATTGTCCTTAGATCTAATGTCCCTATAAGCTTTAGGAACATTTGTAAAAATTGTTAATTGCCGCTAAAAATATATATTTAACATCAATTAAATTATATATTACCGTTAATAACTACCGAAAAAATTTATTTTTGATGTAGTAATAATTCATAAAATAATTAATTATTTATATATAGATTGTTTTTTCCAAAAGGTTATACGCAAAATCCCCATCTAAGGATTATGCCTTTTGACAAATTGGAAGATTTATTGATCACATTTCCACCTCAGTTAATGGTGGCTATTGATTAACCTTTGGATCAAATAGAAGAACAAATCAAATTTTATCCTTCACTCCATATGTATTTAGGAATATAAAATGAAAGTAGAAAGTCATCTGTCATGTCAGGTCAAACATTATAGTAACGTATGTAGAATTTTATAAATTGACATAATTATATTATATTCTGATGAGGCTATGAAATTGTGAAAATTTTAAGGCTTTATTCTTGTCCTCAATTAATGTTTATTTTTATATGATTTTTAATCAATGACGATATGTTGTATATATACATATTAATTTTTAGAAAAGATATTTACGCTCATATAATATATACTACTATTTTTGTTGTTGTTGCAAGGCAGTGCCAAATACCCTTAATAAAGAGTATCTCCACTGGGAGATTTGATTTTATAGTTTTTTATAAACTTATTTTTAGTCTTATGTCATTTTTACAAGAGATTAGAGGTTATTTCCACAATATATATTCATGCATAATTTTTTTTTAAATTATTATATTTTATAGTGATAATACTTGTGAATCTAGAGATATTAATGGTTGGTCTCACAATTGACTAGATCTTAAATTAGATATGGGTGACTGAAAAGCAACATTTTAGTGCTGAAATTGTTCCTTTAATTAAAAATAAAAATAAAAATAAAATTTAAAAATACTAAATTAATCTAAATACAAACAGACCATTCTTGGTGTGAAGTCCACTAAACTTGCGCATCCCAAATTTGTCTTTAAAAGTCTTTTATTCACCTCTTCTTGTTTATATCGTTACGGCTATAAACACTTTTTTCTTCCTATTAACAAAACATTCCCTTTTTCTTCGCTCTTCCGGAACCGGTGAAGAATTTCCCTTGCTTTCTTTTTGCTCCGCTCGTGCGTGGCACTCCTTGCTCGCGGAGCGGCATACCGAAAAAAAGAAAAGCCACCTTAAAGGGCGAAAGTGCTCTACCTACCCTCTCTTGTTTCAGGTATTCCACTCGCTCCCTAACTCTAAGAGCAACTCCTCTTTTTAGAATTGTTGCGGGCATCTCCCGCAACGCAAGCACCATTGTTCGACACCACCCGAGAAGCAAAAGATTCGTCAGTCCAGGCTGAAAATACATGCATAGATAGTGGTTTAATGCCAAGGCCGACGACGGAAGCTCGGGACGGAGCCGTATGAGGCGGAAGATCCGTCTAAGAACAATAGAAGAGGGATATACCATCGAATCGGATCTTAGAGAAGTCTCGGTCTTCGTCCACACCTAGGACAGGGAAGAGGCAATGAAATTGATGAATGAATGAGGGATTCTTTTCTAGCCTAGTTCTTCCACATGAATACCATATGATAAAAAGAAAGACCGATTTACCTGTAACTTGCAGTCAATTAATTAACCACAATTGCGGTGAGATGATTAAAAGCCTTTTATCCTTATCAAATTTCGAGTTTGAGTTTTGGATATGAATTTTTTTTTATTAGGAAGCCTCCCTTAATAAGCCTTATATAATACAAATTTAAATTAAATAGACTGTAATTTAGATATCAAACAGTGACAAGCACCTGATGAGAAATTGAAAAACAATCAATTAAACATGTTTAGAAATATCCAGTAGGATTTCTTTCTAAGAATTTTTGGAGTTTAGATGTCACTCGAGAGGCGGAGCTAGTAGCCCACATATGGGCGGAGGGCCTCGAGGCGTCTCGCCTCGGGGTGGGATGGAGGGCCTCGAGGCACGATGTCTCGGGGCGGGGAGGAGTCGCCTCAAGGAATGATGCCTCAGGGCGGGTCAGAGGGCCTCAAGGCACGATTCCTCGGGGCGGGGCGGAGGGACTCAAGGCACGATGTCTCGGGGCGCGGCGGAGGGCCTCAAGGCATGTTACCTTGGGGCAGGGCGGAGCGCCTCAAGGCACGATTCCTCGGGGCGGGGCGCGGGGCCTCGAGGCACGATGAGGTTCAATTCCTTAAGATAGCAAAGGTGAACTGTGTGTAATTCATAGACAAGTGGCTCGAGTTCTGGTTGTTTAATTTAAATAGCTTCGCTATCATCAGTTTATTACCGTTTGGATAGTAATCAACTAGTCTTCTTAACTAATGTATTGATTCTTATTTTGTTGTGGTTTTGAGGAGACGGAAAACATATTCAGTTTGTTGTTTATCTAGTTTTATTTGCGTCCAGTAAAGTCCAGTTGGAGTGGATATATATCTGCTTAAGTTTAATTTATAATTGTTGGATTAGGAAGTGTTAAACTTATACTTGTCCTTGTTTCAGCAGACAAATCGTTAAATGAATATGAATTATGTGTTCCGTTAGTCTCATGTACATTAAATTCATCCACAACATTATCGCCTGATAGATCAAATATCTTGATACGAGTCTCAATAAGTTCCTTGCTCAAATGTAAACCTAACATATCATAATCAACCATTAATTAAGCTTTATGAAATGCTGAGGACTTGTCATCTTTGTGTTTAAATGTGTGTGTTCCTGCAGAATGTTCTATGGACCTTATGCATTGTTTGTTGGAAAGGATGCTAGTAGAGCTCTTGCCAGTTGCCAAGCTGTCCTTTGAGGAAAAAGATCTCACAGGGGATATCTCTGGCCTTGGTGCATTTGAGCTTGATGCCTTGCAAGATTGGGAGTACCAAATCAATGAGCAAATACGTCAAAGTTGGGACTGTGAAGCAGGCAGTGCCAGTAAATGATGGGGAAGCTAATGACAGATCTGTTGAAGCAATTGATGGCGAAGCTAAGCCAGCCGAGGGTGATGCTTCAGGGAGTGCCAAGCCATTGGAAGATGATGATGGTCCATCAAAAGTTTCCAAGGCTGGTGCTGATGCTCCTTTAGAGACTGTCGCTGCTGAATCTGTGGTCAAATCTGAGGCTGATGTCGACAAGAAGGACTAATTGGGACAACTTTAGTTCAAGTGAGAACCACAGGAAACTGCTTTGTGAAGATCTTAAATACATAGCATCTGGTGCATTTGTTGATTATCTTGTGTCAGATATAGTCTAAATTTCTAAACTCTTGTATGAAATAATGAATAAAGCACATTTCACTTCCTGTGACTTATAGAGGTGTCTTTACTTAGGTAATACTTGATTTAGCTGGAAAGACCCCCCATTTATCTTGTCTAAACCACTTTATCTCGTGTTGCGGTTGCAGTTGCAGTCGCCATATTACGTCTATTCTTACGCCTACAATTTGATGTTTCCGGAGAATTTTCATCGCTTCACACTAAAAGAGAAGTCTACAAGTTTGGTATAGACGTGTAAGATAGATGGCATAATAGTATATTAATGACTAAATAAAATAATTTCACTAAAAATATTAACACATGAAATATCTTTGTTTGTCTCGTTACCAAACAATATTTAGTCAGCCGGCCAAAAAAGGTTTTTCTTTGTAAATTACTAATTGTGATGTAATGTCTTTTCTTTGTGTAGATTTAGGTTAGTAAATTTTAGGTTTAGCAAACATAAAAATCATATTTGTATGCTATAGCTATAGCTCGTATAATTGCGCTTCATAGCAAATTCTATGTTTGCTATGACTATTAATATGTATATTTCGGTATACTTATACAAAAGAATCAATTGTATATGTATATATTTGAAATCTGTATACAAATATATACATTTTTGTATAATCTGTGTTTGTATAAAGCGAGAAAGAGAGAAAGACAAAAGATAACTGGACATGAAAAGGTTTCTATTGTATAATTATAAGTGTATAGGACGAAAAAATATGTATTTGTATTTGTATATACAGTTTTCTCTCGTTTTATACAAACACAATTTATACATTTGTGTTTGTATAAAGTGAGAGAGGCGAGCAAGATTAGGAGAGGGGTGAGCGAGATATCTTGGGAG
Source organism: Solanum etuberosum (assembly GCA_029582245.1). Lineage (NCBI taxonomy): Eukaryota > Viridiplantae > Streptophyta > Magnoliopsida > Solanales > Solanaceae > Solanum > Solanum etuberosum. The sequence goes on from JAJONR010000768.1 coordinate 82,461, forward strand.
AGAGGCGAACGAAAAGATATGTATTTGCATTTGTATATATAGTTTTCTCTCACCTTATACAAACACAAACACAATTTATACATTTGTGTTTGTATAAAGTGAGAGAGGCGAGAGAGAGATCAGGAGAGTGGCGAGCGAGATATCTGGGGAGAGAGGCGAAAGGCAAAGTGCTTGCTACGGATTAAAATTAAATGAAACTGTGGTTATAACATTTAATTTTAATTAATAGTTTGCTATTTTATACAATTTTCCTTTTTTTTAAAACCAATTCTGGTTTAGGATTATTTTACCAAAGTTGACTTAGGAATTAACTTTTACGGTTTTACCTATAATGTTATTTACCTAGAATTTGTAAAATCAAACCGATTTCAATTGAAAGAGATGAACGTTTTTTATAAAATAAGACAATGTTTTAATTATTTAAGAATTTTGAGGTCAATTAAAGTCCTTATTTGATATACATAAGAAATTATAATATTTAACACTTATAAATCAATTAGAATTTTTCATTATATTAAAAAGAATTTTAAATTTCTTTTTAAGTAAATATTTTGAAACAAATTTTAAAAGTCATCTTCTTAGGTTCATTATCATCATTCTTTATGTCTTTTTTATTATTATTATTATATCTTTTAGTTAGTAGTTTTAAAAATTATATATCCTTTCATTAAAAAAGTTTACAATAGTTGTTTACTTGTATTATATTTCTAGTCTTAGGAACGTGCGTTACACGTTTGTTTCCTAATTGGCATTAGAAAAGTTAATTTATATAATCATAGTGGAGCCTACATAAATTCATCGCTAAGTTCAAAGCTAAGTACTTTTGTATGTAAGTTTGACATAAGAATATAACTGTTCACAAAATATAGCATGAAAATCTTGTGTCAGATTGGAGGCTTGTTATTTTCAATACTTCACAAAAAATAAACTTTTTATTATATTAGAAGAATTAATATATTTTAATTAATAAACGTAAGTTTTAATAATCCAAAAATAAATTGGCTATAAAAAAGATACGTATAAAGAAAAATATTATAAAATGTCTAGGTGGTGTAACATCAATTTTATAGAAAAAAATTACAAGTTCAAACAAGAAAAGAAAGAAAAGTAAAAAAAGACATGACATCCATAATAAAAAACATCACATTAAAATATATAGACAATAATAGTGTCATATTGATTGAATTACATTTTTTTTGAAGTCGACTTGCTATAGACAAAATGATTCATATGTATAAAAAATAGTTTCATCTTTTCTTTGTACACATTAAGGAATATTTCTTACTAAAGATTTTTTTATTGTATTATTTTTTACCAAAATTGATTTACGAATTATTTTTCAACGTGTAAATTACTAATTGTGATGTAATGTCTTTTCTTTTCTTTGTGTAGATTTAGGTTTTTTTCAAAACCAAATCAGGTTTAGGATTATTTTACCAAAGTTGATTTAGGAATTAACTTTTACGGTTTTACCTACAATGTTATTTACCTAGAATTTTTAAAATCAAACCAATTTCAATTGAAAGAGATGAACGTTTTTATAAAATAAGACAATGTTTTAATTATTTAAGAATTTTGAGGTCAATTAAAGTCCTTATTTGATATACATAAGAAATTATAATATTTAACACTTATAAATCAATTAGAATTTTTCATTATATTAAAAAGAATTTTAAATTTCTTTTTAAGTAAATATTTTGAAACAAATTTTAAAAGTCATCTTCTTAGGTTCATTATCATCATTCTTTATATCTTTTTTATTATTATTATTTCTTTTAGTTAGTAGTGTTAAAAATTATATATCCTTTCATTAAAAGAGTTTACAATAGTTGTTTACTTGTATTATATTTCTAGTCCTAGAAACGTGTGTTGCACGTTTGTTTCCTAATTGGCATTAGAAAAGTTAATTTATATAATCATAGTGGAGTCTACATAAATTCATCGCTAAGTTCAAAGCTAAGTACTTTTGTATGTAAGTTTGACATAAGAATATAACTCTTCACAAAATGTAGCATGAAAATCTTGTATCAGATGTTGGAGGCTTGCTATTTTCAATACTTCACAAAAAATAAACCTTTTATTATATCAGAAGAATTAATATATTTTAATTACTAAATGTAAGTTTTAATAATCCAAAAATAAATTGGCTATAAAAAAGATGCGTATAAAGAAAAATATTATAAAATGTCTAGGTGGTGTAACATCAAATTTATAGAAAAAATTACAAGTTCAAACAAGAAAAGAAAGAAAAGTAAAAAAAGACATGACATCCATAATAAAAGACATCACATTAATATATAGACAAAAATAGTGTCATGTTGATTGAATTACATTTTTTTAGAAGTCGACTTGCTATAGACAAAATGTTTCATATGTATAAAAAATTGAAATCATAAAATAAAATAAAAAAGAAAGCATGAATATGTTAAAAATATAGATACACTATATTTCTTGAACTATATATTAAAAGATCTGTATATAAAGAATTAAATATGAATTCTACTACAGTAAAATTCAATGTAACATTTAGTCATCTTTTTACTTTACATTATTGTTTATTTTTACTTTTGCACTAATTTTTGTATCTCTCTGTAATAGTTAAGTATATGAATTTTCTAAACATTTGAGATTACATATAAAAAGGAAAAAGTACAAACATGTTGTTTTAAAAAGATAAATGATTATCAACGAAGGAGACATAACTATTAATGTTCATCAAAGACTTACTCTTTTACGGGTCTAGTTGTGAAAATATTCTATGGGATTTAACATGCTTACCACTAAAACAATTAATTATAAATATAAATTGGGATTAGTTTTATTATATTTATATCCTAAAGATAGAAGAAAGGAAGAATACAAAAAAATAGTAATCAATCACGGACTTGTATTTAAAAACACAAAAAGATGGAGATATGAAAAATAAAAATTCACTTACAACTTCATATTGAAGAATATTCATCTTGTAACTATGATAATTTACATATTTCTCAACAAAAAAGATGAATATGCATGAAATTTTAAACAATACTAATAAATAAATCAGTAAGAAATCTTATAATTACAAATTGGTAATGAAAATTTTACAACTGATGTAGACTAACCTAATGTAGAATGCAAGATGATCACAAACTTGAATGAAAGAAGAGAATATAAATAATGTTGTGTGAGTGTCTTTGATAGACTCTTCATTACCCCACTTATCTTAAAAATTAAAATTGAAGGTTATTAGACTCTTCATTATCCACATTTAATTAGTACATGAATATATGATTGCATTAAGATCTTGTTTGATGCATGAATTTAAATATAATGGTAATCCAACTTTGAGGTTAGAAGCTTCTCACTTATAATAATATATGACTATGCTCATATGTATGTAGCTATTGTTAAGAGTGTGTTTTCATGCATCAATATCAACATAATTTTAACTTTTGTATCTATACGAAATTTTGTTCACTAATTTAATTTTACTTCTTAAGTGTTACTGTGATTGTGATAACCTGAATTGTTGATAATGGTGATTCTCATCTGAAGCATAATAAAGCAGGAAATGAACTTTGTTGTCACGATGAACAAATGGATCGAGTCACAAGAGTTGTTCCTAACGTCAAATTCGACCCAACGTTCAAGACCCAACATTCAGATCAATCTACTCAACTCAGAAAGTCCACACAGTCGTAGTCCATTACATTTTATCCGTTCCATTCATTTTGTATATAGCATAATATTCTTTTCTTAGATTCTTCTAGAATTTATATAGGTGTACAAAGTTTTAGTTATATAAGAGATAATTTTATTAGCTCTTCATACTATTTACAGTTCTATCCTTTTGTATTAGATTAAATAGCTTATTCTAACAATGAAAGGCACTCAGAAAATTTTCCAAACTTTCTTCATTGTTCTTCTGTTTTTCTATATGAATTAAAGTTGCAAATCTAAAGTTGTATATTAACGGTTTGACACAATAGAGAATGTAATTTATTTTCTCTCAAATTTTGTAGCTTAAATTTTTTTTCTTCAGTAAACTTGAAAGATTCTTTACTTTGTGTAATTCAATTTTTTTTCTTTCTTGAATTATATAGACAAACACTTTTTAAAAGAAGTTATTATTTCATGATTTAGAGATACGACAGTTTTTAGGTTGTCATCTTTTGTTTTACCATAATCTTTACTGGTATTGTTACTTTGTTACAAATAATTGTGTCGTCTTATTATGCTCATATATAGTGTAATTCATTTTTTATGCTATTATTTAAACTATGTTTTCGTGTATCAATGATAACATAATTTTGATTTTTGATATCAACAGTTTTATCTTAATTTTTTTTTAAAAAATGTACTTAATAATATAAGATATACATAACAATTCGATCGTTTTTTCTATACATTTATTATTAATTAACGGAATACACACGTGCAAAGCACGTACACTTGACTAGTTATATTAAAAACATGAAGGTCCTTAGAAATCTTGTTTGAACTTTTCACCCTTCATTAAAAGATTTATATTTTAGACATAATCGTCTTTTCACATTTTCCCCTCAATTATTACTTAATTATTTTAATAATTTAATTATTCACTATAATATAAATCATAAAATAATTGCCCAAAATCGTATCTTTAATTATTCACTATAATATAAATCCTAAAATAATTGCCCAAAATCGTCTATGATAGATTTGTATTCCAAAAAGGCAAAATCGTGCTACTTTTTTTTTTTTTGAAAAATTTTCAACTCGTATTTTGGTTATAACACTTTTTCAACTCTTTTTAAAAAAAATAAAATCAGTTGTTCATCTAAAATCGGATCCTTCAATATTTTACCTAGCTTCCAATAGTAATCGTGATTGTTTTAGGTTTATGTATTTGCAATCTTTTGAGAATATATTAGGTACGTGTATTTTGTCCAAATTCAAAGCTTTTTTTTTTTCGAGTGGGTATCGCATAAATATTTTAGCATATTATTCGTTAGTATTATTGTTGAATCTTTAATTAAACTTATTAAATTCGAAATATAAAGTTATAGTTAAGCTTGAATCTTGATATACAAAGCTTTTATTTGAATGATAAATCTATAAATTTAGGATTATAATTGATTCTTTCAATTTGGAGGTTACTAATAAAGTTTGAAGGCAGATAAAGATAAGAATATCTTAAATATTATCGACTCTCATACCTTTAATTATTTTTATTTCAACGGACACGTTTATTCTTTAAAATAAAGAGTTGTATTAGAATACAAATTTATTTATCCGTGAAAAAAAAAATGTCTGAATGAAAGAGGAATTGATTTTGAAAAAGGCTTTGTATTTCTTATGTAGATAAGAAAAAATAATGAGCAATAAGGAATCAAATTGGAAATATTTCTTGATTTTGTTTTATGTTATTCATTAAATTTTTCCTTTAAAATTTCGTGGTATGTTTTCCTAAAATATCCATGTGCGTTGTTATAAAATGTAATTATTTTTACTTTATATAATAGTTGATTCTTTAGATAACTAATATACTGTTTGGGAAATTAAAATATTGTAAGATTTATCAAATTAATCAAAATGAAGGAGATTACAACATATTCTTAAACCATACATTGTGTCGAAGGGAGATTATAATATATTCTTAGATCAAATATATAACTTAATTTATTTTTTATGTTTGTATCTTTTTTTCAGAATCAATTTATTACTATGTGCCATAACAAAAACATCTTACCATATTTTTATTGTATAATTTGTTGCAAGATGCATATCATATGTTATTTTTATTTGTTATATACTTATCCTATTTGTATATTCACAAGAAAAATATACAAACGGTCAGTATATAAATGGTCAGAAATATACAATCGCAACTTTCATAGCAAATGAAACTATAACTATGGAACGTAATTATCGAAACTATAATTATAAAGCCTTATTATGTCTATTATGTTTGCTATTTCTGAATTTTTTTTCTTTTTTAGGGAAAAAGGGTCTGATATATCATACACTCCTCAACTTTTCCATTTAGAGCTGATATACTCCTCGTTATGAAAGTGGGTCATATATACCCCTATTGTTACACAAATGACTCATATGCATATACCCCTTTCTTCTAATAGAAGTGAATTTTTTTTCATGTAAAGGTATATTTTTATTTTTTTGATTCACATATTGCTTTCATTAACCAAAAAGTGTCACATTACACTGCCGGGTAGAAGCTGACCATCTACCACCTCATAGACTTATCAGTATACCAATCTAACTAGTTAACTACTAACAAAGAAAGAAAAACATTAGGCTATCTCCTAAGGGAAGTGATTCAATAAGCTCAACATAGTCTGCCAAGATGCCTTGTTCCTTCCTAAAATATGCAGGTGCATAGCAATGTCTTTACAGGTACGTGAAACTTCTACTTGTCCCCTCTTGAACCTCAGAGTATTCCTGTCTTTCCAAATGTTGTAAATAACCATTGCAAAGGTGCAACATATTGCTTCAGCTTGAGCAGTTTTCTTCTTTGCTATCCGACTCACCCATTCTATTTCTTGTTGCCATGGACCAATGTTTCTGTAGATTCCCATCCAGTTCAGAATTCTTGTCCAGATTTAATTACTGTAAACACACCTGAAGAACAAATGTTCAAAAGATTCCACCTCTTGATCACAAAAAATGCATATCATTGGTACTTGAATTCCAATCTTTTGGAGTCTCTCCACTGTTGCCAATCTCTGTTGTACTGCAAGCCATATGATGAATTTGAATCTTGGATGTATGGCTTTATGGAGAGTGATGCTCTTCCATGAAACTTTAGGCATCTGGGGCTGCATAGCTACATAAGCTTTCTGTATCTTGAACTTGTCACCCTGGACCATTATTGCCAAGGTCTGATCAATAGAACCTTGGAAGAAATATTGTGTCATAAGACTTTGTTGGCTGTCAATGATCTTCTTAACAACCCAGGCTGAATTATTAGGACTGATCATCAACTCTAAGTTGTTCTGTTTGATATAATAATAGTGCATCCATCTAATCCAGAAATTTCCTACAGGTGTTTCAGAATGGCAGCTTTGTTCCATAGCTTGAGATCAATGACATTTAAGCCTCCTACTGATTCTGGTTGACAAATTATGTCCCAAGCTACTAGTGACTTCTTTGAGATTGCACCTTGACCTATCCAGAGATATGTTCTACATACTGACTCTAACATTTTAACCACTTTCTTTGGCAAAACAAAAATTTGTGCCCAATAGCTTAGCATTCCAAAAAGAACTGATTTTATAAGTTGTAACCTCTCAGAATATGATAACAATTTTGCAGACCAACATTGAATTTTAGCAGTAAACTTCTCTACTAATGGTAGATATTGTGGTACAGTCAGCTTCTTTGTGGACAAAGGGACCCCCAGGTACTTGAAAGGAAGCCTTCCTCCCATATACCCTAGCTTTTATATTATATCTAATCTGATGCTTTGGTTAGTACCTGCCATGTATATAGAGCTCTTCTCAAGATTAGCCTTCAATCCAAAAGCACAAATTGTCAAAAGTTTCTTGCAATAGTGAAATTGAACTCATGTCAGCCCTGTAGAACATTAACAAATCGTCAGCAAAACACATATGGATCAGACCAAATCTTTTGCATCTTGGGTGGAATTGGAACTGTTTGTTCATAGCTAACTGCATCATTTCCCTGTGTAGATATTCCATGGCAATCACAAATAGGTAAGGGGACATGGGATCCCCTTGCCTTAACCCCCTTCTAGCTTGAAAAGATTTTGTTAGTCCTCCAAACAACAACAATGAGTAGGTCACATAGTCACACATTCCATTACCCAGTTAATGAATTTGTAAGGGAACCCCAACTCAGTTAGCATAGTTCTCAAAAATTTCCATTCAAGTGTGTCATAAGATTTCCTGATATCCACCTTCAACACACACCGAGGAGAGATCCATTTCCTAGTATTGTATCCCTTGAAAAGCTCATGACTCAGTAGTATATTATCTGATATGCTCCTTCCTTCAATAAATGCAGATTATGAGCTACCAATCAACCCATTCAATACCTTCTTCATCCTATTGGTTAGTATTTTGACAACTAACTTATATATGGAAGTACAACAAGCTATAGGTCTAAAATCCTTCACCATAGTAGGTGATGGTACCTTAGGGATCAGTGTAACTGCAGTACAATTCCAGGCTTTCATCATTTTCCCTTCCGAAAAGAATTGTTGCACAGCAACATATACTCCCTTTTTAACCATTTCCCAGTTATTAGTAAAGAATTCTATAGGGTACCCATCTACCCCAGGACTTTTGTCATGTGTCATACTTTTTATTGCTTGATCTATCTCCTCTTTAGTAACCATTTGTATCAATAATAGCTGTTGGTCCCTATTAAGGCAAGGCCCTTTCTTGATCACCATAGAGTTTGGGCAAGGCAGCTCTGTAGTACTGACACCCATTAGAGAAGTGAAAAAGGCTACAAATTCTCTTTCCACCTTCTGTGGATCAGTTAACTTAATCCCATTCTCAGTGTAAATAGAGGAAATAATATTATGGGCATTTCTGATTTTCATCTGTGCATGAAAGTATTTTTTGTTAGCATCTCCACTATCCATCCAACAAGCTCTGGACTTTTGTCTCAATACTTTCTCCTCTATTAGACTCCACCTATGGATTTCTGCTAGCAATACCTTCTCCTGGACAAATAAAGATTGATCAAACAATTGCAAAGAGATCCGTCCTTGCACTCTCTCTAGTTGTTGTCTTGCCTGGTTTAGTTTGTTTTTGCATAAGAAGCCATGTATGCATTTATGCCCTTCAATTCCCCCTTTAACTGTTTCAGCTTCTCCCATAGATTCTCCATTGCCTTTCCTCCGCTTTGCCTTTTGACATACTTGTTGTACTAGCCCCTTGAATTTGGGGTGTTCCATGACAATTGCATACAATCTAAATGGCCTAGGATGCAGGTTAGTCTGTTGCCTGCAATGAACCAGAGCATGAGAGGGATTTGATACTCTTGGTTGCATATATTCAGCTTCAACATGTCCATACTGTTGCAGCCATTCGAGGTTACCAAAAACCCAATCAATTTTGCTATATACCCTATCATCCCCCTGTTGCTTATTGCACCATGTGTAGAAGCACCCTTTTGATCTAAGTGGAGTGAGTTGTAGATTATCAATCATATCCTTGAACCCCTGCACTTCTACTCCTGTGACTGGTTGTCCAATTCTTCCTTCTGCATTAAGGACATTGTTAAAATCACCACTAATCAACCAGATACCCTGCACACTTGCACCAATATGTTGCATTTCATTCCATAGTTCTGTTCTCTGACATAGTTCATTTTTTGCATAAACCACAGTGATTTCAGCTGAGAAACTAATGGCTAAGTCTTCCACCTTACAATGGACAAATTGTTCATGCACATGTAACACCTTTACAATAACATGTTTCTTCCATAGCAACAAAATTCTTCCATTTGCACCATGTGGATAGTTGCAAACATGATTCCATTCCTTCTCAAATTTCAATAAGATTGTCTTAGCTTTCTCTTCCTTTATTCTTGTTTCTAAACATCCAAAAAAACTAATTTTATTCTTCCTCAGAAATAGTAACACCTCTTTCTGTTTATAGGGCTGATTCAGCCCCCTCACATTCCATGTACTCACTATCATGATGGTCTAGATGTTCCAGTAGACTCATGTTCAGGCCTACTAGATTCACAAGCATTCATGGCTAGGGATTCAAACCTATTGTTTAGACCAACCACTGGGTTCATTCCAGTGTGTATAGCCTTAATATGTGCATCTTCTTTGTTTGGATTTTCAAGTGCCTTAGTATTCTCAGGGTCCTTAGTACTCCATATAAGTGGGGGTTCAGCACCACCTGGTCGGATCTGCCATGCTTGGACTATTTTCCTTCTTCTCCCCCTTCTCCTCCTTCTAGGGGGTACCTTGAATTCCCCTTCTTCTTGTCCTTGTTGAGTTTCCTCCTTTTTTCCTTTTTGATTCATCCAGCACTCCTCAGTGTTATGCCCAAACCGAAAACAATCATTGCAAAATTTTGGCCTCCAGTCATAGTCTACAGTTTGCTGGGTAGTTCCAAAAGGAGTTTCTATGACAATCGAGTCTATCAGGGGATAAGATATATCTACCTCAATTAAAATTCGTGCATAAGAATTACGATTCATGTCAGCAATATACTTATCCGTGTATAATGGCTTTCCAATAGCACTCGCCACTTTGCTTAGGGCTTCAACAGACCAAAACTCTACTGGTAAACCTGGAAAATTCACCCACAACGGAACCGTAGTAATGGACTCTGTATCAAACACAAAATCCACCACCCAAGGCTTCAGTATGAAAGGCTTATTGTGGTAGGTATAAGGCCCTGCCTGGATTACCTCAGTTCTTTCCTCTATCGACGCAAATCGAAATACATAGTATCTATCGGTGTGGTAGAGAATTTGGGGCTTCTTCACAAAATTCCACATAGTTGTCACATATTTCTCATATGGAGTATCACCAGTACATAGCCAATAAGTGCTGTGGACCAATAACTATCAATCGCCTTGATATCTTCAGTAGTCAGCTTAACCACAATTTTTCCATCACGCTGATGCGGAGGTTCATATGCCAGTGTAAGCCCCTTCCCCATAGCCCTATTTAAGTTTGCTGGAATTTGAGCATCCAACTTGGAACTCGTAGAAACACTAATTTCAGAGAACTGTAATCGTCTAGGAACACTTACAGGTTTCTTCCCATGGTACTCATCCTGCCGAACACTGTTACATTCATCTTTGTTTTCATCATCCTGTTCCTCCTCCTCCTGTATCGACCTAAATTGGCCTGGGAGGTAGCTCCCACAAGTCAGGGGAGAAAGAGTATGTCGCACATCTTTCTTTTTATTTATCTTATTTTTGCTCTAAAGAATGAAAGAAAAACAAAAAACTCAAATAATAATAATCAAAGAAATCAAAAAATAACTTATTAGTGAAAAAGAAGATTTAAAAAAAAAATTAAATATCAAAAAAATCAATTTTATTACTTTTGTTACGACAGAGGTATATGTGAGTTACTTTTGTAATGATAAGGGATATATGTGAGTCAATTTTGTAACAATAGAAGTATATGTGAACCACATTTATAACGAGGTATATTATCTCGACAAAATTAAGGATTATATGAGTCTTTTCCCTTTTTTTTTTTTTAATTAATGTGGACAATATTAACCTATTGGCGGGAAAAGAGTGAGCAAAAGTGCCAGTCTTCTAACTCCGAGCAATCTCCCATGGATTCCGACGCCGATTCCGATGGCTCTCACATATCCTCAACACCACCACGCCACCCTCTTCCACCTCCACAGTTTCCATCGCGCCGTGCTCTTCTTGCTACTGCCAAATCAAGAACTCAAACCAAAAACACCTCTGCCATTTCCTCAAAATTTTCCCGCCCAATGCTAAGACCAAAACTCTCAACCAAAAAACCCAAAATATCCAAGGACGATACCACCGTTCAAACCCAACAGAGTCTCTCCGATTTACCCGTCCACATTCACCCAAACGACACCGTTTGTGATGAACCTCTTCCTTCTGGAAGCTCATGTTATTCGAAATTCGCCTCCTCTTCTAAAACCCAGAAAACCCCAATTCAAAATCCACCTTCCCCACCAAAATTCTCCGATTTGCCATTCCAAATCCACCGTTCGGAAAATGCCGTTGTGTCCCATGACAACAGTTCCGGTGAAGTTCTTCCCGCAGGTGGCTTGTGCTTACCGAAATTTGCTTCTTTTTTGAAAACCCGCAAAACTATTCTTAATTTCGAGCCCGTTGAAGCTGGTTCTATTGACCCACAGTTGGTCCAAGTGAATGAAAAGGAAGCAGTTGATTCGGGTTGTCGAACGAAAGCTGTGAGGAAACATCCTAATTTAATAGGGAGCAATGTGTCGTCTTCGTCTTCATTGCCAGTAAAGAAGGTTAAATGTGCTAATGAGGGTAACTTTGTAAGGCTGAACATAAATGGTTATGGTAAAAAGTTTGCATCCAAATTCAAAAGAAGGAATTTTAATTCATCAAGTGGTAAAAAGTTCTACAGGAGATGGAAAAAGAAAGTTGGGGTTGAAGGTAAGGAGGGGGAAAATGGCTTGTGTGATGAAGAAGGTTTGGTTGTGGAAGTTAAGGGAAGAGGGGAAAGATTGGGTTTTGATGCAGAGTTGATTGAAGAAGCTGTGATGGGAGTTAGAAATGAGGCGTCGGATGAGAATTTGTTGAGGTTGTTGAAACTCACTTATGGGTATGATTCATTTAGAGATGGGCAGTTGGAGACACTCAAGATGGTGCTTTCAGGGAAATCTACAATGCTGGTTTTGCCAACAGGTGCGGGGAAGTCACTGTGTTATCAGTTGCCGGCAATGGTTTTGCAGGGAGTTACCGTCGTTATTAGCCCCTTGGTTTCCTTGATGATTGATCAGTTAAAGCAGCTGCCCGCTGCAGTTGAGGGTGGTCTTTTGTGTAGCAGTCAGGTTTTTACATATATATTTTGTGATTTTGGAGCTGTTAGAGTTGATGGCATTTTAGGTAGTTCCTGACTTAATGTTTTCACTGTTGCAGACACCTGAGGAGGTCTCGGAAACGTTTAGGTTACTAGAAGAAGGATCCATAAAGGTAAGCTTTGTTACTTCCTCCAAAGTTGCTTTAGAGTATGCCCAAATGTGTGACCTAGCAGCCAGTGAAGTTAGAAAGAAGACCATAGGTGATAGGGTCAAATCCCAGCTGAGGCAAAACTGTTGGGTGATTTCTTCCGACTTCGCCTAAACCTTAGAGGGAAGAGTTACGAATACAATTAAACAGTGGATGATCAAAGTAACTTTCATCCATTCTGACACATCTGCTTGTTCAGTTTAATGTTTATCTTGGATGATCATATGAAAATTTTATTGAATTCGAGTGTTGATGTGTTACATGCTCATTTCCATTCTCTTTGTTGTTTCTTGATTAGCCGTTTTTCAATGTAATACTATAATCAAGATATGATAGCAGGTTTTTGAGGTCATTTTCTTTCTTCTGTCTCCTCCTAAAAATATAATTTGATGCTTTTGTTTCAGGTCCTTTTTGTTTCACCAGAGAGGTTTCTCAATTCGGAATTTTTATCCATTTTTTGTAACACTCAAATCTCACTTGTGGTTATTGATGAAGCCCACTGTGTTTCTGAATGGTGAGTCAGAGCTTTTCAAGGTTACATTTTTTTGTCTTGCTTTTGCAACTTTGTCATCTTTTTCCCTTTTTCTTTTGTGTATTTAAATGTTACTTTTGTATGGTATCAACAATCATGAACATTTTGGTAGGTCACACAATTTTCGGCCTTCATATATGCGGCTTAAAGCATCATTGTTGCGTGATAAACTGAAGGCTCAATGCATACTTGCAATGACAGCAACAGCAACTACTAAAGCATTGTATCATGTGATGCACGCGTTGGATATTCCATCCACTAATCTTATCCAAGTAGTGAAATCAAGGGATAACTTGCAGTTATCAGTATCTTCGAGTGGAAACAGGTATGTGTTGTATAATCTTTTCCCCTCCCAAACTGAATAACCTTAAAAAATATAAATGAAAGCTACAAAAATTACTCAATTGGTTTCAGGATGAAAGATCTGATGACCTTGCTGAAGTCTTCCCCCTTTTCAGAGGCTAAAAGCATTATCATTTACTGCAAATTTCAGGTATTGCTTGCTATTTGTCTGTGATGCTCTCATTTGAAGATTTTTTTTTTCTGTAACTGTATCACATAAGCCACTCTTAACTTGTGTTTCTTTTTTCCATCCTCTATGTACAGTCTGAAACTGATTTCATTTGCAAATATCTATGCGACAATAATATCTCAGCAAAGGTTTTGTCTCTGCATTTTGATTTACTTTTGTAAATAATTTGCACTTACCTGCACTGCCATGTATATCGTTTGACGCCTAACAGGCTAAACAATTTATAGTTTGAATTGATTTTCAGAGTTATCACAGTGGAATTTTCACAAAAGATAGGAGCCGTACGCAGGAACTGTTTTGTGCAAACAAGATAAGAGTGGTGAGAGAAACAATGCTTATTATCTGCTCATTTTAATTCATAGATAATAAATATTATCCTTTGATATAAAGGAAGCTTCATTAACTTGCATCAATATTTTCTGGAAGGTTGTTGCAACTGTGGCATTCGGCATGGGACTCAATAAGAAGGATATTGAAGCTGTAAGATTTGATCTTGGTTTTCCTATATTCAGCATTTTGTCTGTAAATACTTATTCTTCTAGTGGATGGTTTTCGGATCTCAGTTCAACTCAACGTGGGTTCTCTTGTAATTATGAGAAGTGACTAGCTTTTTGCTTTTAGTGTGAGATTACTAGTTGCCCACAGTTCCTTCTGGTATCTTTCATGACCTGTCATTATATCTGGCTACAAGTGCACTTCAATTGTGTCTGAGTCCTATGTAATTCATACTAAGACTTTCCAAATGCTTCTGTTTCAGGTAATACATTACAGCTTACCAGAAAGCTTGGAAGAGTATGTCCAGGTCGTTATTTATGGTTATGACGGTTGCAATTTCCGAGATACTGACTTCTGCAACTTTTTTGACTATAAGATTAATGCTACATGTGCAGGAGATTGGCCGTGCTGGACGTGATGGTAGAATCTCTTATTGCCATCTGTTTTTTGATGATGTTTCCTATTTTAAGATTCGCAGTCTTATGTACAGGTGACAGACACAAATTAACTCTGAATATTCATAGAGTTTGTTTGAGTCTAAAGATTCTAAAGCTTTTGATATTATTTTTACTCAGTGATGGTGTCGACGAGTATGTGGTGAACAAATTGCTGTGTCAAATTTTCAGTGGCAGCACAAACTCTGCTGGGATAATATGTTCATTAGTTAAAGAGTCTGCTTGTCGTAAATTTGATATGAAAGAAGAGGTACTTGTTCTCTCATTTAAACTGGCATGCTGAGCATCAGTTTTGTAATTGCTTCTAATACTAGCCGATAAACTTACTCTATACCTACCAGAAAACAGTTTGATCTTTTCTGGGTTGAAAGCACTTTTTCAAGACAATATATTTGCAACCCAAAGGCTTGGGCCTCTCTTTCATATATCCTTGAGCATAGTCACATACTGAATAAGGCTGCATTTGAGTTTATGACTTGCAATATATTGATTAAACTTTTAATCCTTGAAACAACTTAACGTTGGACATGAAAAGAAGAAAATCCTTGATCCTGAACAATAACACCTTTTTTTAATGATACTGTCCTGTACATGCAGTATTTGGCATTTTAAGTCATTGCTTCAAAAGAGCTAGAACACATCTTCTACTGTTATCCGAACATATAATAATCATCATTAAAAAAATAGTGATAGATAATAAACTTTCATTCCATGTGTTTTGTGCATGTCCTGGGTATTTTCCTTCTGATCTTTTGTTGAACCGTGTACACCTTTGCTGTGAAAGTAGGTTCCCATTTTAGTGCAAATGTGGGATAGTACAGATCAGAACTGAATCTTGTATATTCTCTTATCTTAGTAAGATGCTGAAGAGCTGGTTTTCTCATTCTTCCAGGTAATTTTAACAATTTTAACACAATTGGAGCTAGGCGAGGTCCAATACTTACACTTGCTCCCACAGACGAGTGTAACATGCACTTTGAACTTCCACCAGGTTAGTTAAAGTTAATTTAGCATGATTAAGTGCAGTGGACAGTTGGCTGATTTTTATATGTTGATGGGCAATTTTTACTTTCAATTGCTCTAACTTTTGGGTTTGATTGAACGTTCTTCCGTGAGGATTAAACCTGCAAGACTAGAATATTGTGAAATAAGAACTAGAAAGACAACTAAAGTGGTTAGCTACCTCTTTTGCCGTTTTTATTTTGGCTTCTATTTTTTAAAATACGTCATGACCTTAACAACTTATTGCAGACTTCTCCTGCATTGCTAGCTATGAAAGATGCTGTAGTTGCTGCTATTCTGAAGAAGTGCGTAACTTTTTTTGTTTCATATGAGAACAATTATATGCCCTCACAAATTTATTTTATATCTAATGCTATGCACTTCATGATATTAGCTCTGAGATCAAAGATGGGCAGTATATATTTGACATACCAAGTGTGGCTAACAGCATTGGACTGCAAATTGTTGACTTGTCAAACCATTTGCTAACTCTGAAGGTAAGTTCCATATCTATTATAAGGACAGTGGTTCTTTTATGTGGTCTTTTGTGCATATTAGTGAAAGACTAGACATACAGATGTAAGTTATATGTGAATTTCCTGACTTCCTTCTTGCTATTCCAGATTGATATTGGTTGTTCTATGTCATGTTTTGATGGTTTCTCAAGATATTTTTTTGAGAAAAGGTAACTTGTATTATAAACAAAGGAATGCTCAGGAAGTATTCCAGTAGTACTAACAATCAAAAACACATTGGTGTAGCTGTCCTCCTATGAACTCGTAAGTAATCAAAATAGTCGGGATATCCTCATCTTCATGAGGATATTCATTTTTACACCAAAAATAGAATAAAACCAAACAATTCAGCTTCATCTTCTCCATAGAGCAGCACTTGTTCTCAAAGCATCTCTGGTTCCTTCCAACAAAATAGTCCACTAAATGCAAGCTGGACAATCTTCCATCCCTCCCTGTGCCCTCAGCCCTGGCTGATTTCCATCCCTATTCCAACATGCCAAAGCTTCCTTTATGTTCCCTGGCATAGACCAACTGATGCCCCTTATGTTGATGAAAATCTGCCAAAGTTTCAGTCTCCCTACATGTAAAGAGAGATGATTTATTGTCTCTGCCTCACATTCACAAAAAGTGCACCTAAAGCACAGCTGGAAGCCCCTCTTCACAAGGTTATCCTGAGTGAGAGCAGCCTGTTTTGCTAAAAGCCAAGTAAAATAGGCCACCTTGAAGGGCACCTTAACTTTCCATATCATTGTCCATGGCCAGTAGCTTACTTGAGTGTGTGCCCTTTGGAAGTTTCTATAAGCTGATTGTTGCTCCCAAACGCACACGCAAGTGTACGTGGTCGTGCAAGTATTAAAGTAGCTCTTTTTAAGAGTCGGGTATCGTACCCACGGGGACTTAAGATTAGATGTATTCAATTCTTCCAACAATTAAAATTTAGAACAAGTGTTATCAACAATAGTGATATGGGATTTCGAATGATTAATTATCTAATTATTGAAGTAAACTACTACGATTCGATTTCAATTGGATTTCAAACAATGACTTGGGGAATTCTAAGGCTGCAGCCTGCTATGGATTCATGCACATTATCTCATTTAATGGATGTCACTCAATTATCGAATCACTGATTACATGGTTAAATGTATGATCATGGTCTCCCGACCTCTAATCGCCTACGATAATTGGTAGCCTAACTACATCGTTGAGCGGGGATAGACTGAACCAATTACCAAGCATTACGATTTCGTCCTGTCTATTAATCAAGCAAGGTTTCTAGGTATATCCCTATCCTAGATACAAATCAACCCTAAACCTAGAGAAGATCATGCTCCTTTTGCCCCACGTTCTATCCTCTTATTCCTCTCCCGAGTTCAATTCGGACAAGACATTTATTTCAATGGTAGCCAATCACGAAATACTAAAGCAAGAACAAAAGAGAGATTCATATGATAATCAACATCAATCCATTAAAATCAATAAAATACAATCATCCGGTAGCCGCAGCCTTAGAACTAGGGAAATTAGCTACTCATAATACGATTCTCAATTTTGCAATGTTCAATTAACATAAAAGAGATCGAATAGAGTAAAGTTTAGGAATAAATCCTAAGAACAGATGAAACAACTCCCAAAGTCGTCGTTCTTCCAAACCCAGAAAAAGAATAATTAATAAAATGAAATTCGAGTCTATTTATAATTTAGGAAAAATGGCCAAAAATTGGAGCCCAGGTCTGCGACACGGAGACGCTCTGAAATTCCAGCTTCAGTCGAACACCTCCTCTCCGCGACGCGGAGAGGATACAGAGTCTTCTGCCTCAGGATTCATCACACGAGCAAATAATAAATTCCCTCTCCGCGATGCGGAGAGGATACAGAGCTAACTTGTTCTTATTGTTTTAACTACCTTTTGCTCTTTTGCTTGGATCCACTCTTGCTTTGTAATTTCCACTTTTGTGCTCGTTTCCTCTTTTATCACCACCTGCACAACTAATCATATTGGTTAGTCCGAATGAATTAACACGACTCAACACTACTAAAAACTAGCAAATTCATTCCCAAATTTGGCCCAAAACATGGGTGTTACTTGGTTCCCAGGCATACAAATACGCCCCAGATCACCACCCCACACTTAGAGCTTTGTTCGTCCTCGAACAATTCACCATGCTAATCCTAGACCTAGACTCACTAATACTGGCAATTGTGCTTTCACAACTTACTTTCAGGAATCTTTTATCAAAGCAAAATATGCATGTTTTCATTCACACTTGGCCTTGGCCACTTGCAGATACCACATGACCTCAAGTATTGACTCGACAACTTTTAGCAACCTAAACATTAAACTTCATGCCAACCATCAGATATCACCTATCTTTCATAATACAAGTGCCCTTCACGCAAAGAAAGTAATCCACACTTCACTCACAAGATTGATTATAGCATGTGGACTTAACATCAAAATTCAAACCTCACACTCACAAAGAACTCCATATGTATGCATAGAGAACCATAGGCTTGCCCATTCTGTACATCTCCACTAATTAAACACGCTTAGCAAAGAATCAAATAGGACTTTCACAGGTTGTAATGTAGGCTAAGAGACGGGTAGGAAAGTTATATAATAGTGACTTACACTCCCCTAAGCACTGTATACATTTCAGACGTCATCACATTTTTCTTCATTTTTCAGCCCTCTCTTTACAATGCTATCACAAGTAACTCACATCATTTCATGACTTTCCCCTAAATCTTTATTCCGTATGCCAAATTTTTCTCTTTTCTTTTCTTTCTGTCTTTTTTTTTCTTCTTTTCTTTTTATATATATATGGGAATCATTCTATCAATGAAACCTTTTTCATCACTTTAGCTATCATTGGTCACGTGTTAACTTTCAATTCTACTACTTCCAAACAGTCTATGCTACAGTGCTTAGGCAAGCAGGGTGCAAACAAAATTGGCATTACAGGGTTAAATGTATGGTCATGGTCTCCCGACCTCTAATCGCCTACGGTAATTGGCAGCCTAACTACACCGTTGAGTGGGGATAGACTTCATGGGCCCGGTCCCGGCTTCCAATGGGAATCAATACATTCTAGTGGCAGTGGATTATGTGTCTAAGTGGGTTGAGGCTGTTACTTTACCTACTAATGATGCGAAGGTTGTGGTGAAGTTCATCAAAGAGCACATATTCACCAGGTTCAGAACTACAAGAGCCACGATCATCGATGGTGGTAAGCATTTCATAAATTATTCAGTGCGAAATTTATTGGCTAAGTATGGAGTGCGACACAAGGTAGCTACAACCTATCATCCTCAGACTAGCGGGCAAGTGGAGGTGTCAAATCGAGAGGTTAAGCAAATCCTACAAAAGATAGTGAATGCACAACAAAAGGATTGGGCTGAAAAGTTAGATGATGCATTGTTGGCCTATAGAACTGCATACAAGACACCAATAGAGACTTCTCCCTATCACATGGTGTTTGGAAAAACATGTCATCTCCCGGCGGAATTGGAGCACCAAGCATACTGGGCCATAAAGAAGTTGAATCTTGATCTTGAATTGGCCGGCAAGAGAAGAATAGCTCAATTGCATGAGCTAGAGGAATTTAGGCTCTACGCCTATGAAAATGCCAAGTTATATAAAGAGAACAAAGAAGTGGCATGACAAGCACATTGTACCACGTACCTTTGAGCCTGGCCAATTGGTGTTGCTGTTCAATTCAAGGTTCCCCGAAAAACTTCAATCAAAGTGGAGTGGACTTTTTGAGGTGGTGAGAATGACTCAGCATGGGCCTGTGGAGCTGAAGAAAAAGGACAAGAGTTCCACGTTTCTAGTGAATGGACAAAGAGTAAAGCATTATTTTGGGAATGATGTAGATCGCGAGCCAGAAGCGCTCGAGTTGAATGAAGAATGAATTATGAGCTGAGTCGAGCCGCGACATTAAATCAGGCGCTACACAAGAGGCAACCCGTGACCTCATGTATTAGATATGTATTTTGTTTTTCTTCATGTTATTTTCATTTGAAGGATTTAGTTCTTAGTTTTCTTTATTCATTGTAATAGCTAGCATATAAAAAAGGGATATATAGAGAAAATACAAAAAAAGGAGTTGTGCCACGACCAAAATTAAGGCGTCGATGGGAGGCAGTCCATCGGGTTTGTGTTAATGGGGGTTGTTCTTGAAATGTGCAGGGAATAGGACCCCATATAAAAGCCACGTCGTGGAGCAAAGTTAATATTTCGCCTCACTAGGAATTAATTTTCTAGGGCGAGGCAGAACACTCCGTAACATGCACGCGTCGCGGAGGCAGATGAGTATTTTGATTTCGACGAGAATTAAAATTCTCAGCAAAACCAAAGGGCTCCGTATTGGAGCCGTGTCGCGGAGGTATCCCTTAAAGTTGATTTCGTTGGGAATTAATTTTCCAGCGTCAATTGAACACTCCGTAACGTGCACGCGTCGCGGACAATTCCAAATTCGTAACGCTGAGTCGATCGCGTCATCTTCTCTCCCTCAAGTCGTTCCTTCTTGGCGTAACAGGTGATCATTTTCAGGTACTCAAAGACTCGGTAAGGAAGTAGCGACATCGAGTCTAAGGAAGCGAGTTAGAAGTAGGGGGTATGTCCCTCCTGCACCGGCATTTCCATGGGGGCAAACACGCTGGTTTGGATCGAAGGCAGAAGCCAAAGAAGGCAAGGTATGATGGAAAAAGCACATGGAAGCAGGTTACTTCTTTGATGTGTGTATTGAGAGGGATAGTCTAGCGAGAGACTTTCCCCGGATCATGAGGTGTATCCAAAAACTCCATATGGAGTTTGTCTTTGCTGAGCCCGCTGAGTGCAACTTGCATGTGGTTTGGGATATTTATGCCAATTGGGCGACGAAGTCGAGGTCACACTTTGTGAAGGTGCAGGGAGTTGACGTGACCCTCACTCCAGTCGTATTGAATGACATATTGGGCACTGCAGCTGACACTGGCCCGTTGGTGCTGACGGGATTGAACATTCGGCCACCGTAGCAAGCCATTCGACACACGCTTTGTTGGCCTAAGTCGATGGTTCGTTGGACCAAGCATAGTGCGAAGAGGTTTCACCAGCCCTTGCCATATGCGCACATGGTAGGGAGGCTCGGGTTTGGTTGAAGATTGTCATGAACTGTCTGATTCCTGGACTGCATTATACATACATCACACGAGACAAAATATGCTTAGTGTATGCTCTGATGACCGACACTGAGCTGAACATAAGTGCAGTCTTGAAGTCTGCAATGAGGAAGGCCCGGGTGCACAAAGGCCGCAGGTATGCATTTGGAGGCCTTATCACTCGTTTATGTCGTTATGCAGGTGTACTAGTAGAGAGGTTAGATTACATGGCACCGTTATTTCCAGCACCAGTGTACATGACCAAGACAAAAGGGTCTGACAATGAGTTTGGTCCACCACTCACCATTGTGGAGCGCCATCGCCGCGATGAAATGATTATGGCCCGTATGTATGGGATGGAAATGCTAAGGCACCAAAATGGATGCAGAGCTTCCTTTGAGGAGCAACTGAGGCAAGTCGAGAGGTGGTACCCCTGAAAACAACCTCCAAGGAACCCAAAATAAAAATAAAGAAATCAAAACTACCATTGTTCAAACTAATATATATATCAGAGAGAATTCACACCCCACTCCACACTGTAAACACAAGCTTTGTCCCCAGTGCTACAAAATATCAAAAATTCAAGTAGAGAGGTAAGATGGATCACTCCCTGATCAATCTTCCATGGCGTCTCGACCCTCGGCCTCCTCTACGGCCTGCAGAGGGTCCACCTCCTCCGTGTCGGAGTCGGAGTCAACATCAGAACCAGTCCGCAGCCTGTCCTCATCTATGGGTACATCATCTTCCCCGGGCTCAAAAAAATCAGGCCTGATCCCCAACATTGCCTTGGCGTGCGCATTCAAGGGGTACCTCTTCTCAACTTGGCTCAGCTGCTACTCAGAGGAAGCTCTGCATCCATTCTGGTGCCTCAACATTTCCAGCCCATACATATAAGCCATAATCAATTCATTGCGGCGATGGCGCTCCGCAGTGGTGAGTGGTGGACCAAACTCATTGTCAGGCCCTTTTGTCTTGGTCAAGTCCACTGGCTCTAGGAATAGCGGTGCCATGTAATCTAAGCTCTCCTCTAGTACACCTGCATAACGACATAAACGAGTGATAAGGCCTCCAAATGCATACCTGCGCCCTTTGTGTACCCGGGCCTGCCTCATTGCAGACTTCAGGACTGCACCTATGTTCAACTCAGTGTCAGTCATCAGAGCATACACTAAGCATACTCTGTCTCGTGTGATGTCCGTATAGTGCAGTCCAAGAATCAGACAGTTCATGACAATCTTCAGCCAAACCAGAGCCTCCCTACTCATGTGGACATATGGCAAGGACTGGTGAAACCTCTTCGCACTATGCTTGGTCCAATGAACCATCGACTGAGGCCCACAAAACGTGTGTCGAATGGCTTGGTACGGTGGCTAAATGTTCAATCCCATTAGTGTTAGCTGCAGTGCCTAATATGTCATTCAATACGGCTGGAGTGAGGGTCACGTCAACTCCCCGCACCTTTACAAAGTGCGACCTTGACTCCGTCGCCCAATTGACATTAAACTCCCGA
Source organism: Solanum etuberosum (assembly GCA_029582245.1). Taxonomy (NCBI): domain Eukaryota; kingdom Viridiplantae; phylum Streptophyta; class Magnoliopsida; order Solanales; family Solanaceae; genus Solanum; species Solanum etuberosum. The sequence continues at coordinate 105,322 of JAJONR010000768.1, forward strand.
ACCACGTGCAAGTTGCACTCAGCGGGCTCATCAAAGATAAACTCCATATGGAGTTTCTGGATACGCCTCATGATCCAGGGAAAGTCTCTCGCTAGACTATCCCTCTCAATACACACATCAGAGAAGTAGCGTGCTCCCGTGTGCTTTTTCCACCATACTTTGCCTTCCTTGGCTACTGCCTTCAATTCAAACCGACGTGTTTGCCCCCGTGGAAATGCCGGTGCAGGAGGGACATTCCCCCCAGTTCTAACTCGCCTCTTTGACTCAATGTCGCTACCTCCTTACCCCGTCTTTGAGTACCTGACATGATCACCTGTTACGCGTGAGAAAGAGCGACATGAGGGAGAGAAGATAACGTGATCGACTCTGCGTTATGGATTTGGACTTGACCGCGACGGGTGTACTTTACGGAGTGTTCTATTAACGCAGAAAAATTAATTCCTAGCGAGGCAAAATATTAACCTTGCTCCGCGACGTGGCTTCAATACGGGGCCCTATTCCCTGCACATTTCAAGAACAACACCCATTAACATAAACCCGATGGGTTGCCTCCTATCCAACGCCTTAGTTTTGGTCGTGGCACAACTCATCTTTTTGTATTTTCTCTATATATCCCCTTTTTATATGCCAGCTATTACAATGAATAAAGAAAATTAAGAACTAAAACCTTCAAATGAAAATAACATGAAGAAAAACAAAATTCCTATCTAATACATGATGTCACGGGTTGCATCCTGTGTAGCGCGCCTGATTTAATGTCGCGGCTCGACTCAACTCATGACTCATTGTCATTCAACTCGAGCGTTTCTTGCTCGCGATCTACATCATTCCCGAAGTAGTGCTTTACCCTTTGTCCATTCACTAGAAACGTGGAACTCTTGTCCTTATTCTTCAGCTCCACAGCCCTATGCTGAGTCATTCTCACCACCTCAAATGGTTCACTCCACTTTGATTGAAGTTTTCCGGGGAACAACTTCAATCTTGAATTGAACAGCAACACCAATTGGCCAGACTCAAAGGTACGTGGTACAATGTGCTTGTCATGCCACTTCTTTGTTTTCTCTTTATATAACTTGGCATTTTCATAGGTGTGGAGCCTAAATTCCTCTAGCTCATGCAATTGAGCTATTCTTCTCTTGCCGGCCAATTGAGGATCAAGATTCAACTTCTTTATGACCCAGTATGCTTTGTGCTCCAATTCCGCTGGGAAATGACATGCTTTTCCAAACACCATGCGATAAGGAAAAGTTCCTATTGGTGTACTGTATGCAGTTCTATAGGCCTACAATGCATCATCTAACTTTTCAGCCCAGCCCTTTCGTTGTGCATTCAGTCTTTTGTAGGATTTGCTTAACCTCTCGATTTGACACCTCCACTTGCCCGCTAGTCTGAGGATGATAGGCTATATCTACCTTGTGTCGCACTACATACTTAGCTAATAAATTTCGCATTGAATAATTTATGAAATGCTTACCACCATCGCTGATCATGGCTCTTGTAGTTCCGAACCTGGTGAATATGTGCTTTTTGATGAACTTCACCACAACCTTCGCATCATTAGTAGGTAAAGCAACAACGTCAACCCACTTAGACACATAAGCCACTGCCACTAGAATGTATTGATTCCCATTGGAATCTGGGAATGGGCCCATGAAGTCTATCCCCCATATATCAAATATCTCGACCTCCAGAATGTTGCTCAATGGCATCTCATGCCGTCTTGAGAGGGTTCTCATTCTCTGACACTGATCACAACCCTTCACAAAAAGTGCAACATCTTTAATCGCCTACGGTAATTGGTATGATCATGGTCTCCCGACCTCTAATCGCCTACGGTAATTGGTAGCCTAACTACATCGTTGAGCGGGGATAGACTGAACCAATTATCGAGCATTACGATTTCGTCCTGTCTATTAACCAAGCAAGGTTTTAGGTATATCCCTATCCTAGATACAAATCAACCCTAAACCTAGAGAAGATCATGCTCCTTTTGCCCCACGTTCTATCTTCTTATTCCTCTCCCGAGTTCAATTCGGACAAGACATTTATTTCAATGGTGGCCAATCACGAAATACTAAAGCAAGAACAAAAGAGAGATTCATCAACATCAATCCATTAAAATCAATAAAATACAATCATCATGTAGCCGCAGCCCTAGAACTAGGGAAATTGGCTACTCATAATACGATTATCAACTTTGCAATGTTCAATTAATATTAAAGAGATTGAATAGAGTAAAGTTTAAGAATAAACCCTAAGAACAGAGGAAACAACTCCCAAAGTCGTCGTTCTTCAAAACCCAGAGAATAATTAATAAAAATAAAATTCGATTCTATTTATAATTTAGGAAAAACGGCCGAAAATTGGAGCCCAGGTCCGCGACGCGGAGACGCTCTGAAATTCCAGCTTCAGTCGAACACCTCCTCTCTGCGACGCGGAGAAAATACAGAGTCTTTTGCCTCATAATTAATCACACGAGCAAATAATAAATTCCCTCTCCGCGACGCGGAGAGGATACGGAGCTAACTTGTTCTTTTTGTTTTAACTTCCTTTTGCTCTTTTGCTTGGATCCACTCTTGCTTCGTAATTTCCACTTTTGTGCTCGTTTCCTCTTTTATCACCACCTGCACAACTAATCATATTGGTTAGTCCGAATGAATTAACACGACTCGACACTACTAAAAACTTGCAAATTCATTCCAAACTCGGCCAAAACATGGGTGTTACTTGGTTCCTAGGCATACAAATACGCCCAAGATCACTGATCCAACTGAGAATCTCCCCTGTTTGTTTGGAACCCAAAAAAGCTTGTCTTCACTGTTATTGAGATCCTTGCATTGCTCCAGGATGTTTAAAAATTGTTCACCTCCCAGTCATTTAACGGTCTCCTGAACCTTAAGTTCCAACCCTGATCATCTCTCATCTCTTTGACAGTGGCCACTTTCTGTAGACTCAAGCTGCACAGGTCAGGAAAACTAGCTTTGAGTGCAGCCTGTCCCACCCAAACTTCCTCCCAAAACAAAGTTTTCCATCCGTCTCCTACCTTGATTTTGCACTTGTTTATAAGTTTTGGCCATAAATTTCTGATTGTCCTCCATACTCTAGTGCCATATGGTTGCGTTGCTACTTTAAAATGATTTCTTTAATTGCTCTTTGTGCTTTAGAAAAACCCAATCTTTCTTTTCCTATAACCATGACTAAAATAAGCATTGGGTTCATGCTTCTCATTTTTCTTTATTAAGAAAGAAATATTAGCAGTAATCAGCAGTACTGCTTTACTTGACTTGGAACAAACAATCATACACCAGCCAAATTCCAGTTTATAGTTTCAGGTGAATTCCAGCCACTATGTTGTACTTCAATAAATATACTAATGTTCAGCCTATGATTCTTTCTTCTGGCGCAGTACTTCTTGAGGCTTACCTTCTGAACTGTTAAGAAATCCCACACTTAGAAGTATTAAAGGAACGGCATAGATTTTATGAAATTTAGTATTTCTGCATTTGTGCATGGCTGGTTAACCATTTGTATGTGCACTTCACATGCCTGCCATTTTTATTTAAATGGTGACATTAACATCAAAATTTGATGCTCTTAAGCAATCTTCAGTTTAAAATTCGTCATTCACTTTCTGCTTTCTTTATTTGACACAAATAAGTTTCTCCCTTTCCTATCTCAGATTAAGGGGGAAGTCAGATATGAGCTGAAGGATCAAGCTTATTGTTATGTTATCATGGACACCCCAAAGGATATCTGTTCTTTAGCAACATGGCTTACAAAGTGGTTATCTGAAGTTGAGAGTTGTAAGGTGACTGACTGTCTTCATTAATAACTGCAGTTTGATTCTCTTTCATGTTCCTCAATGGTGCAATTCTTTCTATCGTCTTTCTCCCCCCTTGTGTTGTGTTTCCTCCCTAACCCTTTATCCCAGAGCTGGGTCAAGATCAAAGGAGGAGGATCTTGTTTAAATGTGATGATGATTTTCATCATAGGAACAGTTTCATTGAAATTGCACAGGTTCGTCAGAACAGTTTTAACTCAGTGCCATACCAATGTGTTTTTAAAACATAGATGGTAATGCTTCTTCCATAAATTATAATTCGATGTATCAGGATGGTCCCAAACTTGAGATTAGTGTTGATAGAGGGTGACTTTCCATTGACCTCTAGCTTATTGTCCTAAATCCTTACTAGCCTTTTTGTCTATTCTTTTTTGTTATACTTCTTGGCAAGAGAAATCATAGTTATTCTTCCCCCTGTTGAAGTATGATAATTTAATATCAAAATATATTTCCTCTTAAGTATAACATAAGATAATTGTTGGGTTCTTGATATTGGAGCAAGATATGAATGAGAAATATACTATACTTAGATAAGAGACTGAGCACATATCACCCAAAGTTAGATTCACTTTTTTGACAATATACAACACGTACTGTACAAATATTGACAGGGCTTTTGATTTATTCATGAAGCTATCAACTGATTGGCTAATAATTGTGTATGTTAACAGTTGCCTAGTTCCTCTGGTGAGTTATTGTTCCTACGAAACTATTCTATCATTTATTGGCTAAATTTTTTTTACTATTTGGGTGTGGCGGGGATGATGCGAGCCATTATTTTAAAGTTAAATTTTTTAAAACACATTCAATTTAGAGATAACGCATACACCTCTATTTCCTTTAGCCTGTTATCTCTTACAGTAAATTATCGTGACTTTGAATTAGTTGCTACCTAGACTACATGTGAATGACCACCAAATGATTCAGATAACTCAGGGCAATCCCGAGCACCAGGGTATCATTGCCTACACGTTGAAGGGATTTCATGTAGCTTTCTGCTGTTAATGCAATATGTTAGGCATACAAGTTTGTATGACATATATAATATTCTTACTTTTATTGTCTCCCAGTCTTGTGATTTCGCCTTTTGACGTAGGTAAGGAAGATGGACACAATGTATGATGCTGCTGTATTTGCAGCAGAAGCATGTGACAAAGTGCATGGTTGCCGTGGCCATCAACATACACCTTGCTTGCAAAGGAAGATTACAGAATATTTTGTAAACGGTACTGAAGTTGACGTTCCAAAGAGGATTGGTGGAAGCAGGTGAGAAGCCTACCAAACTTTCTAGACTTTTCCTTTGGCCATGCATAGGAAGATGTTACTGCTACTTTTCATGTCGTTAGATGTCTTGGCTACCATGATTTCAGGCATCCAGTACAGTATCTTATTGTGTCATATTTGATATCATTGAATGGGATCAGAATTTTTTATTTTTATTTTTTCCATTACAGATTTTTAACTAATTCTATCCATCTCTACGCTTTCTTTAGTTTGTATTTTTCATATACAACATCATTTCTTCTCCTAAACATGTCAATCTGTATTGCTAATGCAATCAATTTCTTAATTGCAGCCCATTTTTGACAGCTGATATAAAGGTAATTTTTTTTTCTCAAATAGTTTTGCCAAGGAGGAAATACAATGCAGTCTTAATGTTTTCATCACTTGTTTCATGGAACAGGTGTTTCTACAGTGCAACTCACATGCCAAATTTACTCCCAGAGCCATTGCAAGGATATTGCATGGTATTGCAAGCCCAGCATTTCCGTCTGCTGTTTGGTCGAGAACTCACTTCTGGTATATCCTCTCTAGAGCTGTATCTTTTAAGAAAAATATGCTCAGATCTTTTTGGTCCTAATATGACCATTTATCATTTACAACACCCATACATGCACAAAGTTCTTTCTTTCTATAGCTGTGGAAAGAAACATGGCTGGATTGCAGACTAGCCAAGGGTACTGTCAAAATGATTATTTTTTTGTCAACCGAGTTCAGTTTGAAACTCATCCGATATTGAATCAGGGCACTCATGAGTTTCCCAGGAGAATCTTAGTGATCTCAATCCCCTTATTTTATCCTCCACCCAACCAGAAGAAAAAAAACAGTAAATAGTATAGGCATTTTCGTTTTCAACAGTTCCTATAAAATTAACCTCGTGTTTAAATTCAATCTCTTCATCCTTGAATATTAAATAAGTCATGTTATGCTGAATGGTTTCTCACTAATCTTACTAATATGATCAATCTCCTATGACCCTTAGAAAAATTAGTTCTTTTTGGTGCTTTTCTCGCTTTTGACTAAGAGTTCCATACATAATAATCTCTTGAACCTCTCACTTTTATATTCAAAACCTTCAACCAAGTATATTCAATAAGCTCACTGTGCTGGCTGGTTTCAGGGGAAGGTACATGCAAACAGATTTCAAAGCAATAACCGAAGCAGCAAAGGCAGAGCTCATGAAACTTGTAGGGAAGGATGCTCTTTAACGAGGTCATTCCATGTTATGACACATTGAGATTTAACTTAAAATGCTACAAAATGGTGAAATACCATCAGCTATCTAAGATATGCTGTTATAGTTCCCGCTTGTTTCCTAGGATTGAGCATGAAAGCTACATCCTCTTTCTTTTCTTTTCTTTCGGTGCTTGCATGAGTAGGAATCCATACAGGTAGCATTTTTCTGCTAGCACTTTTAGGTGATTCACAATATTAAGAACTTCTAATACTTTCCAAAGGCAAATACTTGAAGAATACAAAAGCTGCCCATCAACAATATCCTGCAATTGATGCAAGTTCTATTTCACAATTGGAGGACTACTGTGAAAGAGCTAAGGAGTAAGGTCTTTGTTTCCATTAGAACAGATCCATTAATGGCTAGCTAACCTGATCTCTTTCATAAGGAAAGGATATACCTTGCAGATTACCTTCCCGTGTTCAAGGTTGAAGGCTAGTAGATGGTTAGAGGCGGATCCAGGATTTGTACTTGATGGATACATATCTCGAGAATACTGGATCCAGCTGAACCCATAGCACGAAAGCTGCATCAGCCAGCAACTATTGATGTGATGGCGGCATATTTATTCTTTGACAGTACTGTAGAGCTAGTGCTTAAAGGGATGGGTAAATGGTGTATAAAAGTGTACAAACTTCTTTTGTATTGTATTCTTAATTTGTATTTATAAAAAGTGCAGTTCTGGTAAAATAGCATAATGCCTTAGATGCACTATTCATCCCTCACAATGGAATGCTGTTTCTTTGCAATTTCCTGTCTGACTTTGGCTATATGTAATTCCCATCCTTGTGATGATGCTTGTTTCTATTAGCCTCAATTCTAGTCCCTCTCCATCACAAAGAAAAGTGCTCCCAACTAAATGTCATTACCCGTGTTTTCAAAGGCTTAGGGGTGGGTATCAGAGTGGGGCGTACCAAAAACACTTCGAGATGCAAATGAAATTCATAGATTATAAGATATATGTTGAGAATTTGAGACATAGGACCATACATAAAAATGTAAACCTCGGGTGTAAAAGCGTATGCTTCGGGCATTAAATTTGATTTTTGTTATTTAAAAGTATTTTTATTATAGGTCATATTTTTAATTATGGTGTAATGATATTTATACTTTATAGTTTATACTATCATGTTTTTATGTTGTGGTATTTTTTTTCGAAAATATATTAATAAAGAAAGCAACTCTCATAAAAATTGACACTGCAATAAATAGTTTTCTTAGATGATTATGCCTAAAATTGATATGATACAGATGCCATAACACGATGTTCGTTAGATAATTTTTTTTATCACTCTTACTAGTGGCATAATCAAGATTTTCACTAAGGAAGTTCAAAAAATGAAAAAGTAAACACATGAAGAAGCCAAAAGCTTTATCATCTACTATACATACATAATTTTTCTTAATCATGTATAATTAATGTAATTGTTTATCCAAGGGGGTTCGGATGAACCCTCTCGGTCCTACCTAGATCCGCTCCTAGTTCTTACACATTTTATTCTTCTCCTTCTTTTAAATATATAAATAAAAATCAACGCAAATATTAATTGAAAGTGAGAAAGACTAGTACATGTGATGATAAAGTGGATGATAATTTCATTTTAAAGATTATCTCAACTATTATTATTTTTATGTTGTTACCTTTCTCAAATAATGATTATAATATTTTTTTTAGAATTGGTGATTTATCTGAATTTTTTGCAAAATTCTTCAGAATTTTATTATTACTTATTTTCTTAGTAAAGAAATCATAAAATTGAAGAATTGTAAAATTTACGCCCCAAAACTTCATGAGACTTTCCACCCGTGTTTCAAAGCTTACGCCTCATTCCCAGGGGTGGACCCATGTGGTCTCCAGGGGTTCACCCGAACCCCCTCGGCAAAAGAATATATTGTATATATATAAGGTAAATTTTTTGAATTTATGTAGATATAATAATTTTGAACCCCCTCATGAACAAGAAGTAAGTTATAGTGTAGTGGTAGATCTCCTTTTAGATTGAAACTAACTTTTTATACTTATAAACTATATACTAATACTTCCTTGGAATGTGGTCTTTTTTTTTTTTTTTTACCTTCTCTTCATTTAGTTTCAGGATCAATCTTTCACGTTTTTTTGTTTATTTTAAAAAGAAGAAGATTTAAACCCAAAAAATCCAAATGTGCTAAAAGGTCTCTGCTAACGGAACTATCTTTTTGTACTTATAAACTATACTAGTACTTTCTTGAAATTGTATTTTATTGGCTTATTCACATGTTTATGTTTTTATTTTTCGAACTTTCTAAATAAAAATTCTGAATCTGCCACTGCTCATTTCATATTACGTAAAATGCCTTGCCCTCACATTCTGCCTTTTAAAACATTGGTTATTACGTAGCACTATTTTCACTCTCATGCAACTTTTCCATCGAATCCTCCTTTTAATACTAACAAGCTCCTGAAGTAGTAGTAGTATCTAATTTTATTATGATAGATAACAATTTATGAATTTTTCAAAAAAGTTATATACTATTTAATATTTATGTTTGCATTACAGTGTTACCTATTGTTTTCTGTCTCAATTTTTGTAGCGTAATTTTTTTAATATGTTCCTAAAAAGTATGTCAATTTTTATATTTAGAAGTAATTTAATTTTTAAATAATCTTAGGTTATAAACTTCTAAAGTTTTTTTTTTGTTTTAAACTCACATAAATTGAGAGTAAGGATTAGTAGAATACAAGTTTTTTATATTTCACAAAAAGAGCATACTTTTTCTGTCCTATTTATATGTCACCATTTTAAATTTTACATTTCTTAAGAACTTAAATAAGTTTACCATTATATCCTTTATCCTTATTTAACGTTTTCTTAAAGTTTCAATAAATGAATAGAAAATTCATATTTTCAAGGCTAATAATGTAAAATAGGAATAATAATGTTATTTGTGTATTGATTTTGTGGAACAATAATTATTAAAGAGCATTTGTTTTTAATAAGGACGAGATATAAATAAGAACGGAAGTAGTATAAACTTGGGATGAGAAAAACAAGTGGCATGTTGTCCACTGCTGCAACATTGGATGACCATTCGTTAATGTCTCAATCCTTTAGACCAATTTCTCCATTGTTTCATTCATTTCATTTTCATCAAAAAAAAACACAACCCACACTTGACAAGATCAATCATCCTTTGCCTCCCCCCAAATTTCCCAAAAAGAAGAATTTTTTTCTTCTTCTTCTTGTTTGGGAATGTGTAAAGATTGAATTTTGGGAACAAATTTTGTTGACAGAGGGGAAGGAAAGGGAAATAAATGATGGATTCAACAGTGACATTGATTCAAAACTCAGATCCCATGAATATATCTACTACTACAACCACAATTGTATCTTATGGCTCTTCTTCCTTTTTAACAAATTGTCCTTTGCTTTCTGCTATCATTGCTTTTGCCCTAGCACAATCCATTAAATTCTTCACTTCTTGGTACACCCCATTTGAACTTATTTTGGATCTATTTGGTTTTTGCTTCTATTCAAGAAACCTTAATGAAAATTGTTTTTTTTTTTATACATATATAGATAGCTATTCAAGAAATCTTGTCATTAGGATTCTCATACCATTTGTTGCTTTAGACTTAAGCATTGTTAATTGTGGTTCATAATAACCAACAAGGGTTGTGGTAGAGCGGTAAATACTCTTTCAGACAGTGATAAATACTCTTAGTGATAAATACTCTTTCATTCTTAAATATGGAATCGCGTTTGTTAGGGAGCACTTAACCCCAATGTGAGACCTCCCGGCGTGAATGTGAATTAAGTTGTGCTCCAATATGGGTACCAAAGACCAGATGGAAAACCAAAAAAATAAAAATAAAATTGTGGTTCATAACATGCTTTAAGACATTATGTGGCTATGTGTTTGGGCCTTAGCCAGATGTCTCAGGTTCGTGCCTCCTAGGTACAAAGTTGCATTTGTTAGGCAGCACTTTACCCCCTAATGTGGAATTTTCCAACGCGAATCCTGATTTAGTTGAGCTCCAATGTGGGTATCGGATATCAGATGGAAAACCAAAAGAAATAAAAATAAAATTGTGGTTCATAATATACATGCTTGAAGACATTATGTGGCTCTGTGTTTGGGGGGAAGGAATCAATGAAAGGATTATAGAGATGTCTTATTACCTATTATTGGTGTTTGAAATTTTGCTTTTTTTTGTTTTGTTCTATGTACATAATACTGAATTACATGGTGTAATTAACATGTTTTGACATTATGGAAAATGATTACATCTTTTAATTCCAAGTTATGTTATAGGTACAGGGAAAAACACTGGGATCTAAAGCAACTTGTTGGATCTGGTGGAATGCCATCGTCTCATTCATCAACCGTGACTGCTTTAGCCACGGCTGTTGGTTTGCAAGAAGGCTTCGGAGGATCGCTCTTTGCTATAGCATTAGTTTTAGCATGTGTGGTGTGAATTCCTTCTCATCCTTACTATCAAGTCATACTTAAAAATGTTTAACATTTCATCTCTATGCATTGCAGCCTGTGCTAGGATAGTTATAGTCCAATTATAAATAGGATGTTACGATTCCTTTTTTAACGCGTGATCACATTTTTGTATTTGATATGGCTAGCTCTACAAAAGTACTTCCTTTGATCTATTTCCATGACATTGTTAACGTAAACCATTTGTTCTTTGTTCCGTTCTCGCCTATTGTCCTCATAAATAGCAAGTTCCTCTTTGATAGTACATTGGTTTGATACATCACAACAATCAGAAAAATTGGGGCTTTCTTCTTATTTGGTCTTATGTTGCTTTTCGTGTTACACGAAAGATCTCTCAGGTGGTAAATTTTTGTGGCAGGTGATGTATGATGCTACAGGTGTAAGATTGCACGCTGGACGTCAAGCAGAGGTCTGAAGCTTCTGTTGCTTTAGCTATGTAGATATCGATTAAGCAGTTGTTCCTGTGAATCTACATGTGTGCTTGCATTCTTCTAAACATATTCTGAAATTCATCGGAAATGCTTGGCTGTTCTTTTACAGGTTCTGAATCAAATTGTATGTGAACTTCCTGAGGAACATCCTCTTGCAGACACCTTACCGCTGCGTGAACTCCTTGGTCACACACCCCCTCAGGTTTCTCTTTTTAACTTTAAGAAAATTTGTGTGTAAGTTAGATCAGTATTTATATAAGTACTTGTGAGGATGTCCTATTTTTTAGTGTCTTCCTCATAGTAGACAATCTTGTCTTTGACCTTCTATCGATACGACAATCATCAACATGTTGTATCAGAAGATGCTATAGGTTTAACAATCCTCTCTGCATAGACTAAAGTTCAAAGTATCTCTAAAGAATGATATTCTAAACAATGTTATATCAAAATACTCGTATATTTTTAGTTCCCTTGAATGATATGATAAAAACTGTCTTAGAAGCTCAAAGAATGGAACTTTATAGAAAGCTATGTTGCACCACGAATGCAGGTTATTGCCGGTGGATTCTTAGGATTGGTCACAGCAACAATTGTTTGGTTGATTACGAGCTCTGCATATCGAGCATGATATTAAAGAGGTTGTCGTGACCGTTGAATAGAAGGCAGTTATGCTACCAAATAGTTTTGTTACACTTCTGGATTGCCCTACATGATTTTTTTGAAGTCAAGTGAATCCTCTTTGTCACTGAAATGTATAGATTACAGGTGCAATCATTGTAGGAGTTTATACACACATTGTAAATATTGATTTTTTTTTGGAATTTTGGCTACAAGAAACAGCAATATCGTACTTTTAAACTCTGGTAAAATGAAAGTTATTCCCCTTGGTTGTGGATTGTACTTTAACCCTATGGACTGCTTAAATATATACATCGTATGTATCAAGCTTGTTACAAATATAGTTGATACGAGATCAAATGAAAGACTTGGTGAAAATATTTGTAAGCTGGTCATTTGACTTCACAAATTTTATATCAATGTATTTGAAGTAGTCAAGAATTGTACAAGCACAGAGCATGCCTTGGGCACATGAACTGAGTTGCTAAATTGAACATGACATACTAAATGCATTAATTAGGAAACATGTTATGGACTATGGAGTATAATCATTTGTTAGTGAGTGCCAATATAAATTAGCATAAGATTATCGAAATAAACTAAAGAATTTAAAATAATGAACCATGAACCCATGATAATGTTAGAGAATTGGCATTTTTTCCAGCTTATTATTTTTACTGTTTTTTACTTATTTCAGTTTAGTGCTTCCTATTTTCTAGCTAGATTTAGTCAACTTTAGTTGCTCAACTTTCTGAAGTTACTGGCCCCATTTATGGCTGTTAGTGGCCCCTTTTATGGCTGTTAGTGGCACATGTTCTTATTTAGTTTTAACATCCACTTTTAAGTGGCTACTAGATAGGCAATGGTTAGGTTTTTCCTTGTATAAATTCAGATCTTCTGCAGATTAATACATAGCTGGAATTTCAGAAGTTCTCTCTATTTTTATTCTTCAAATTAGTTTCTTGAGTGTTTCTGTTCTATCAGTGGCATCAGAGCCTCTAGTTGATGTTACAGGACCAAAAAGTTTTAACCTACAACACAAATGGCATCCAACAACCTACCTTTAAATCCACTATTCACTTTCACCGGTGAAAATTACCAAATCTGGTCTGTGAAGATGCAAGCTTTTCTGGAAGCCTATGAACTTTGGGAAACTGTGACGGAAGATAAACCACTTGCTGCTCTACCAGCAGATCCTACCTTGGCTCAGATCAAATCCAACAACGAAGAGAAGGCAAAGAAATCTAAAGCCAAGTTGCTTATGCAGAATGCTGTGGCAGATTCTGTGTTTTACAGAATCATGGCTTGTAAAACAGCAAAAGAGGCTTGGGATAGGTTGAAAGAAGAGTATCAAGGCAGCGATAGAACACGTCAAATGCAAGTGTTGAACCTGAAAAGAGAGTTTGAGTCCTTGAATATGCAGGGGGATGAAACAATCAGTAAGTATGCTGATCGAATCTCCTTAATTGTTAATAACATTAGACTTCTTGGTGAAGAATTTACAGACAAACGAATTGTGGAGAAAGTTCTTGTGACTCTTCCTGAGAGGTTTGAATCTAAGATTTCTTCTCTTGAAGAATTCAAGGACCTGGGCAAACTTTCATTAGGTGAACTAATGAGTGCTCTTCAAGCACAAGAGCAAAGGAGGACTATGAGATAGGACACGTTTACTGAAGGAGCTCCCTCTGTACAAAAGAAAAAAGGAAAGCAACAGTTCAACCAAAAGAATAAGGGCAAGCATGATGGAGGAAACAATAGTGGAGATGTGAAGCAGAAGTTCCCTCCGTGCAAACATTGTAAAAGAACTACACATCTGGAGAAGTACTGTTGGTGGAGAGTCGATGCTATATGTGGCAACTGTAAGCAGACGGGGCACATATCCAAGGTCTGCAAATCAAGAGCAAAGGCCTCTGGTGCTTTGCAAGCACAAGTAGCAGAAGCTGCAGATGCACATGAGGAGCAACTCTTTGCAGTTTCATACTTTTCAATCAATGATTCCTCTGATTCATGGCTTCTTGATAGTGGTTGCACACATCACTTGCGCAATGATGCTGAAATGTTCAAATTCCTTGATCGTACCTACAAATCTAAAGTACAAGTGGGAAACGGTGAAGAAGTAGAAGTCAAAGGCAGAGGTACAGTGTATATCTCAACAATATCAGGTATCAAAACTATTCCTGATGTTTTGTACACACCTGATATGAGTCAAAATTTGTTGAGTGTTGGACAAATGCTTGAAAATAATTATTCTCTACATTTTAAGAATCGTGAATGTGTTGTTTCTGACCCTTCTGGAGTAGAATTATTTTATGTCAAGATGAGCAACAAAATGTTTTTAGTTGATTGGGAGAAAATAACTGAGCAGGCTTACACTATTACTTCACAAACATGGCACAAAAGGTTTGGTCACTTCAATCTGAGAAGCATCACAGAGATGAAAAAGAAGGAGCTAGTGGAAAATATGCCTGAATTTCTTTCTAATGCTCAAGTTTGTGAAACTTGCCAACAGGGAAAGCAAACAAAATGGCCATTTCAAGCAAATCAAGTATGGAGAGCTAACCAGAAACTTCATCTCATTCATACGGATGTTTGCAGTTCAATGAAAACAAATTCATTGAGTGGTAACAAATACTTTCTCCTCTTTATTGATGACTGCACCAGAATGTGTTGGGTTTATTTCATTAGACTGAAGAGTGAAGTCTATGATGTTTTTAAACAATTTAAAGCTTTAGTAGAAAATCAATGTAATCTTAGTATTAAGGCTTTAAGGTCTGACAATGGAGGAGAATATACTTCTTCTCAGTTTGTGGAGTTTTGTAATAGCACATGTATTGAACGCCAATTTACATTACCATACACTCCACAACAAAATGGCGTGTCTGATTGGAAGAACAGGACAGTAATGGAGATGGCCAGATGTCTTTTGCTCGAAAGAAAGATCCCGAATCAGTTTTAGGCAGAGGCAGTCAATACCTCTGTATATTTGCTGAACAGATTGCCTACTAAGGCCTTGCAGGACATGACTCCATATGAAGCTTGGTGTGGGAACAAACCATCAGTACACCATCTCAGAATCTTTGGGTGTATATGTTATTATCGAGTTCCAGAAACAAAGAGGAATAAATTGGACAACAAGGCTCATACGGGCATATTTATGGGCTATAGTTCATCCAAGGGATATAGGATTTTCTGTTTGAAATCAGAAAAACTAATTCTCAGTCGAGAAGTGAAGTTTGATGAAGCAGCTGGTTGGGATTGGAAAAATCAGAAGACCTCTTATTTTGAATTATTTTCAAAAGAGCAGCCTCAACTTCCAGAAGATGAACTAGTGGATGATGTACCAGTGAGGGGAACTCGAACCTTAAAAGATGTCTATCAGCGGTGTAATTTGGTTACCTCTGAACCAACAAGCTATGCTGAAGCACAAGACTCTCAGGCATGGAGGAGAGCTATGCAAGATGAACTAGACATGATTGAGAAGAATGGAACCTGACAGCTTGTTGACAGATCTAGAAATCGCAAGGTGATTGGTCTAAAATGGATTTTCAAGACAAAACTCAATCCTGATGGAACAATTTGCAAACATAAGGCTAGATTGGTGGTGAAGGGATACACAAACAATATGGTGTGGATTACCAGGAAACATTTGCTCATGTAGCAAGGTATGACACAATCAAGCTTATTCTTGCATTTGCATCTCATAGTTCCCGGCATATTCATCAACTTAATGTCAAATCGGCTTGTTTGAATGGTTTGCTTGCTGAAGAGATCTATGTAGAGAAACTTAATGGTTTCTCAATTCCTGAAAAAGAGGATCAAGTTTATCTCTTAACGAAGGCCTTGTATGGCCTAAAACAAGCCTCAAGGGCATGGTATGAGAGGATAGACAATTATCTCATCCAACTTGGCTTTAGTAGAAGTCAAAGTGAAGCTACTTTGTATGTGAAAGTCACTGCAGGTGAGTCCTTAATTGTCTCAATTTATGTGGATGACATGCTTGTGACAGGAAGCAAAATTGAACTAATCCAAAGGTTCAAGGATGAAATGGAGAAAATCTTTGAAATGACTGATCTTGGAGTCATGAAGTACTTGCTTGGCATGGAAGTGTTGCAGTCCAGTGATGGAACTTTCATATGCCAGCAGAAATACATTTCGAATATTCTAAACAGGTTCAAAATGCAAGATTGCAAACCTGTGAATACTCCAATCTCTACTGGTGTGAAGCTTGGCAAGGATGAGGATTCCGAAAAAGTGGATGATAATATGTATAGAAGCTTAATTGACAGTCTTCTATATCTAACCGCTAGCAAACCTGACATTCTATTTGTTGTAAGTTTGCTCTCTAGGTTCATGCATTCGCCTAGAGACACACACTTCACAGCGGCTAAAAGAGTGTTAAGGTATATTAAAGGAACCAGCAAGTTTGGAATTTTTTTCCGAACATCTGTCGGAGTAACTATGAACCTGGTCGAGTACTCTGATAATGATTGGGGTGGCAGATTTGATGATTCCAGAAGCACCTCTGGATATCTTTTCTGTTTGGGGACAAGTTGTTTTAGTTGGAGCTCTAGAAAACAAGAAACTACAGCTCAATCCACAGCAGAAGCTGAGTACATAGCTGCTGCATCTGCTGTGAATCAAGCTGTCTGGCTAAGGAAGATGAGGAAGGGCTTGGCCCATGAACAAACAGAAGCTACCAAGATCATGTGTGACAGTAGTTCAGCAGTTTCAATCTCAAAAAATTCAGTGTTTCATGGTCGAACTAAGCATATCAAGATCAAATTTCATTTTATTAGAGAAGTCCAACAATCTAATGAAGTGTTGCTTGTTCATTGTTCATCTGAGAACCAGTTAGCTGACATTTTCACTAAGTCATTGCCAAAGAAAAGGTTTGAAGATCTGAGGCAAAGAATTGGTGTTTGCCACAAAAATACCAAGGAGGAGTGTTAGACAATTGACATTTTTTCCAGCTTATTATTTTTACTGTTTTTTACTTATTTCAGTTTAGTGCTTCCTATTTTCTAGCTAGACTTAGTCAACTTTAGTTGCTCAACTTTCTGAAGTTAGTGGCCCCATTTATGGCTATTAGTGACCTCTTTTATGGCTGTTAGTGGTCCCTTTTATGGTAGTTAGTGGCACATGTTCTTATTTAGTTTTAACATCCACTTTGTAAGTGGCTACTAGATAGAAAATGGTTAGGTTTTTCCTTGTATAAATTCAGATCTTCTGCAGATTAATACATAGCTGGAATTTCAGAAGTTCACTCTATTTTTATTCTTCAAATTAGTTTCTCGAGTGTTTCTGTTCTAACAGATAAAAGTACCGAAAACAATAAGTTTAATTTGCAAAGTTCCAATGCAAAAAAAATTAAAGAACTCCCTAACATATAGTGAAATTTAGGGGTGATTTGCACAAATAGGTTATTTTTGTATCTGTATTAAAAAATTATCCTCGATTTTGACAAGTACTTACAAATGACTTTTATGTTTAATACACTCTCTGTCCAACAATAGTTTTCCACTATCGACTTGGTACACCTCTTAAGAAACTATAAATAGAAGGGTAATTTTACTATATCACCCTTTAAATATAATAAATATGATGTCTTGAAAAATGTAATAGGGAAATGACTATAATTAATGATAAGGGTAAATTAGGAACTCAATGTAAAATTATCCATGGATCTCATAAAGTGTACAAGTAGTATTGAATATCTATTTTTAATATAGTGGACAAATATTATTGAACGGAGGGAGTGATAACATTTCAGACTAAATTACCTCTAGGGTGAGTGGTGGAGATGGTAAAGCCACAATTAATAGGATTTCATGCTATATTATGTTGGAAATTTACAAAATCTATTGTCATGAATGTTCTTAGTCTTTACTCCGGATACCTTATTTAAATTTATTTTATTAATTACTTTACAAGATTATGACTGAATATTTTATGTATCATGAATGATACATTATAATCATTTGGGGAATAAGCATCAGCTAATACTGTGCCAGCAACTGCGGTAATACAAAAGATGCAAGCATTATCCAAAATGATTGGGCGTAAAGCGTCTATGGTGCATGACTTTCGTCAACTCGTAAGGTATTGAGTTAAGTCCCACAACGAGCGTAATCCTCATTTTTAGTTGTCATCATTGAGTTTGAAACCCTGAATAAACTATTGGTGATAAGTTGGAAGAAGGTGAGGATGATGCCATGTCATCATTCCCCTTATGCCATGGCGATACATGTGCTACAATGGCCGGGACTAAGGATCGTGATTCCGTGAGGAGCTAACCCCAAAAACTCGTCCTCAGTTCGGATTGCACGTTGTAACTTGTTGTGATCACAGATTGCCGAGAGGCTAGACAAGCTGTTGGGCCCGAAGCTAAACCACGAAGTGGCCCAAGAATAAGACAGCCCAATAATATATTTGCTTGGGATCCAGGTTGAGTAGTGATAAAAGGGTTATCACTATGGTTTTGGGAATTTTATGCATATTGTGAAAGAAATTGTTTGTTCGTCTTATCTCCTGGTAGAGTCAAAGCTTTTCATTTCCATTCTTATCTCTGTTTTTAGTTATTGTTATTTCAGTATTTTTCATTGTAATTCTATAATTGAAGTGTTGCCGTTGTGATTTGGCTATCGGTGATTACATATTACTTGAGTATTTGTGTTGAGAATTTGGTTTCGTTACATTGGTGCTTTCATCCATCAGCGGCTATGTTTCTACCTAGATTCAGTGGCAATGACAACGACAACCCGAAGAACTGGATTTTTCGGGCAGAGTTGTACTTCACATACCTTGGCTTCGACGAGAAGGACTGGCTACCTCTTCCTTCCTTCTACCTTGATGGTGAAGCTCTTTCCTGGTTCGATTGGTTGTTTTGCAACAAGCTATTTTTCGATTGGAACCATTTCAAGGATGCATTTGCTTAGCGATTTCAACAACAAACCAACATAAATGTGATGGGGAGTCTAGCTAATTCCTCGCAGGTTCATTATGACTACGTTAATTCTGTCCCAATAGTTTCACAATCAGTTGTGGTGTCTCCCTTTCCTGCTTCCTGTCATATTTCAAAGTCCTCTTACATTGCATCAACCTACAACACTAGAAGCTCACAGGCATATCAGGTGTTCGATGAATTGCCTATGAAGTATCAATATGTAGAGTCTGTGGCACTGATTGCTAAAAACAATACGGATATTGAACCTATTGAAGACATAACGACACCACAAATTGGGAATATCAATTCAGTGGAAGCAAATTTGGTAAATGAACCTTCTTCCATCATCGAAGATCACATGTTCGACAAAATTCCACACACAACAGTGAGTCCCAACATTCATGATATGAAAGTTATTGTCCATGATTTTGAACACTCTGTATCTACAGTAGCCAAGGTGTACAACGATAGCTTGTGCAAAGAAACCAAAGTACCTCTTGTCGTGTTACATGATACTGACATATCTAATAATGATGAGGAGGACAATTCACATGAAAATGTGGCGTTGTTTGAAAAATTTCCCCCACTGAATACATTTGATTTTTCAGTTGCTTTTGCTTGTCAAGGAACTGTGATGACGAATGCAAATTTGCTACTTGCTGAAATCGATTATTCATTTGTTGTTGCCTTATGGCTTCACACAATTTCTTGTTGGCATGGTTCTCCTGAAGAATATTGTGGGGGTAACCAAAACAAATCGACGCTTTGCCTTGACTTTCACTTACGCAAAGGAAATTGGGTTGATACTGGTCAGGAGTGCATTCTTTCAGAATTCTTGTTGTTTGATATATGTGCTTACAAGACCTTCGACGTTCTGAATTTTTCTCTTGGAGGTTTCACGTGGTTGGCGCCGGTAATGAGGCCACAAACAGGTGGATGTGATCAACTTAATTTGAGTCAATTTCCATTTGATCCTGGTGCTAAAAGTGTTACTGTATTCATTTGTTTGACTCCAACGGATCTTGGTGTATGGAATTCAAGAATAAGTTTCACTTTGATGGCTCGAACCGGTTACACAGTTAACATGGAGGCACTACAATTGCAGGGTTCTTCTATCAGGTTTTGCATAATTGCTGATTCAAACTCTATGACTAGAGTGTGGCATCCCGGACAATCTTGGTGTGTGAATTCCTCCATTTTGCAATCTGATTTGGCACAAGCAGTTGCTCTTTCTCTAAATTTTACTCATTGTTATATTGTTGAAAGAAGTCTTTCCTTCTACCTGACAACTTGGAGAAGAAATATTTGTGTTTTCCTATTAGCATGGCATTCTGAAAATAAGGTCTGATACGTGGACATGCCTACTTTAGAGACGTGTTTGCTCAAGGTTAATATTTTCGCAAGTATTGGCACGCTCTTGCTTTAGAAGGATAACTATGGCCTTGCCTCTGTCGCCAAATATCTCTGTAGTTTTTGGTCAGCTAGCATTATGCTAATCTTGCCTTACTTCCATCGTTGCAAATCTTAAAGACCAGATAGTAAGATCATATTCATTCATTTTCAAATGTTTATGAGAAGCTTCATATCTGGTTCACTCAGTGGCATTGATGATTACTTCTGGGCTTTTGGAACTACCAAACCTCTTGTCTCTAGATTGGCTTTCCTTGTTTCAACTTAGCTACTTTTCTTGGTGGATTTAGGAGAGAGAAATTGCGCTACATATTCCATTCAAGTTGTTGTCGTGTTAACCATTAGAGTGGGCAATTTTTATATTGGAGCAGGAAATGACATGCCAACAAGAAATTCAACGGATGCGAAAATACTTATTCCTTTGGTTGCTGTTTGAATGGCTAGAACTTTCTCTTTGTTTATTCCTTGGTACACTACTCTTCTCCCTTTCCATGAGGAAGCACTATCAGTCAATCTAGTATTTTCAACTACTGTAAGAATATGTTACATGGTGAATTTGCAAAATGCATTTGTGGTAGTGCATTCTTTGAGGAGTTGGATCAAACAACCAACAATGATCTTCAATCAAGACTCTGGATTGGAAAACAAAACAGAGCAGATGTGGTTGCATCTTAGTTATGGAATTGTTATCTCCCTATCCTTTAATGAAATTGATGCAGAGAAGTATGTTTCACTTTACGAGAGTGATATTCTTGTATTGTCGTCATGGCTCTACTTGAACCTTGAGGACAAGGTTCTTATTGAGGAGGGGAGTATTGTTGTGATCACAGATTACCGAGAGGCTAGACAAGTTGTTAGGCCCGAGGCTAAACCACGAAGTGGCCCAAGATTAAGACAGCCCAATAATAGATTTGATTGGGATCCAGCTTGAGTAGTGATAAAAGGGTTATCACTACGGTTTTGGGAATTTTATGCATATTGTGAAAGAAATTGTTTGTTCCTCTTATCTCCTTCTAGAGTCTAAGCTTCTCATCCCCATTCTTATCTCTATTTTTAGTTATTGTTATTTCAGTATTTTCCATTGTAATTCTATAGTTGAAGTGTTGCCGTTGTGATTTGGCTATCGGTGATTACATATTACTTGAGAATTTGGGTTCGTTACAACGATCGCCATTGGCACAAACATATCTTCCAATCCTGCCTTCTTAACTTGGTTCCGTCAGGACCAGCTCATCCAGAATGCCCTCATGGCTTCTGTCGAACCCACTATTGCCTCCACGGTTGCTGCCGCCAACTCGTCTAAATCAGCTTGGGATGCTCTGTATACCACTTACGCAAACAGATCCCAAACCCGAGTCTTTCGTTTGCGTGATCAACTTGCCCGTGTCACTAAGGACTCTCGCTCCATCACTGAATATCTTCACACTATTTGGTCTCTTTCGGATGAGTTAGCCACTGCTGGTTCTCCTGTATCCAGCCCTGAACTCATTGTCAAAATACTCAGTCGTCTAGGCCCTGAGTTTTGAGAAATATCTGCTGCCATACATGCACGTACGGCTGTCTCCTATGAGAAATTGTTTGAAAAGTTGTTGAACCATGAACTCTTTCTTCGTCACGAGGATGTTAAGAAACTGTCCAGCCCCATAACTGCCGTTCTCGCTAAATCCGACACCAATAATCGCAACACTCGCAGGCAGAACAATAATTCTCAACAATGGCGCCAGAATTCACATCCAAATGCCTCACCACAGTGGCAGTCCAACTCAAATCCAAACTTTGTTATTCGATGTCAACTATGTAATATAGTTGGCCACACTGCTAATGTCTGTCGCTCAAAGTCTCACAATCACTTTGAAGCCAAAGCCAACTATGTTGTTGGATTTACTGCCGCTACCAACCCTTGGATAGTCGACTCAGGCATCACCAATCACATCACAACGGAGCCACACAACCTACAACCATACCACGGTAACTAGGATGTCTCTATGGGTGATGGTAACAAAATTCCCATCTCTCACACTGGTTCTACTCAATTAAATGCATCAAACAATATTTTTAAGCTAAGACATACTTTGTGTACCCCGTCCATTAAACGGAAGATTCTCTATGTTTCTAAAGTTTGTCAAGATAATTTGAAGTCCATTGAATTTTTTCCTTTTGACTTTGTTGTTAAGGATCTGAAAACGCAGAAACCGCTGGTGCACGGTCGGACCAACAATGGACTGTATGAGTGGCCTGTCTCATATCCCCAAGCTCACATGACTGCCACATCCACTCCTCTCAATACTTGGTATCAACGTCTGGGTCATCCTCACTCTAGGGTTCTTAGGTTTATTTTAAATAAATTCTCGCTACCGTTTCATGAGCGAGACAAACTCTCTTATTGTAATTTTTGTTTATCTAATAAAGCCCATCAGCATCCTTTCACCCGATTATCTTTGTGTAGCCCTAAAGCGCTTCAAATTATTTTTAGTGATTTATGGGGGCCATCACCCGTCTTATCTCTTGACAAAAAGTTGTACTATTGTATTTTTGTTGATCAATATACAAAATACACTTGGCTCTACACATTAAAAAATCAAAGTGAAGTCAAAGAGATCTTCCGAAAATTTCATCTTATGATGGAAAAACATTTTGACACCAAAGTTTTATCACTCTACACTGATGGCGGAGGAGAGTATAAAAGACTTGGCCCCTATCTCTCACTTCACGGCATTAAACACCTCACCACCCCACCTTAAACACCTCAACGAGTTGCACTTGCAGAACGACGACATCACCATATTGTCGAAACTACAAGAACACTCTTACATGATGCATCCCTTCCACCCCAATTTTGGTCTTTCGCGTGTCATCATAATGTCTACCTTATCAATCGTCTACCCACCTCTCAACTGGATAATCATTCTCCATTCCAACTATTACTTGGAAAATCACCTGATTATAGTTCCTTACGGATTTTTGGTTGTTTATGCTATCCATGGCTCAAACCATACTCCAAAAATAAACTTGAACCGAAATCCACCCCGTGTGTCTCTCTCGGATTTTCCCTATCTCATCATTGTCACCAGTGCTTTGACCCAATTGTTGCGAAGGTCTATTTATCCCGAGATGTGCGATTTATTGAGAATGTTTTTCCATTTAAAACTTTATTCTCCAATATTGCCATTAAATCATCTCATCTAGAATGGAAAAATACCACAATCTTAAACCCTTCAGACCCCACACCCACACTTCCCGTAGTTACTAGTATGCCACATCCCTTAGAAATGGACACACATATGTAGAATACCGATCAATGCCTTCTTCTTCCCAACAAAGTTACAGGCAAACTCAAGATCTCAATTCTACTCCGAAAGTGAATCAGCGGCGGAAGAAACTTCACCTCCTGCAATGTCTTTGTCTCCAGGTAAATTTCTATCTCCCTCAACTTCTACAATTCCCACTCTCCAGGAAATGTATTCTCCTTGTACTGCCCAACGCATTACACCACCATACCTCCCTACAAGTTCACCAACCAATATACCTCCGAACACACATAGCAGCCCGCGTCCCCTCCTTGTTTATCAACGCAGGAACACCATTCCACCAACACCCATGTCCCCTCGACCAACCTGCCCTGTCTCCGAGTCAGATATTGCTCCTTCACTACCTTATTGTCCGTCTCCCCCTACCCGTGATGTCACTCGATCCCAAAACAACATCACTAAACCCAAACAAATTGTTGATTACCTGGCCAAATTGAACCCCATCATCACACATGTTACTGCCAAACAAGCTAAAAAACATCCCCAGTGGCGAGATGCAATGAAACGTGAACTTGATGCTTTAATTAAAAACCAGACATGGGAACCTTTTCCTCCTCACCCAACTAAAAATATTGTCTCTAGCAAGTGGCTTTTCAGGATAAAAAGGAAAGCAGGTGGGTCTATTGATAGATACAAAGCACGGCTGGTTGCAAAAGGCTTCACTCAGAGGCTGGGCAATGACTTCCATGCGACCTTCAGCCCGGTTTTCAAGCCTACCACAGTCCGGGTTATCCTCTTTGTGGCACTTCGCCATAATTGGCATCTCCGTCAGCTTGATGTTAATAATGCGTTCCTCCGAGGAACCTGGAAGAGGAGGTGTACATGGCACAACCTCTAGGGTTCATTAATGATTACAAACCAACTCACATATGTCGGCTGCACAAGGCAATCTATTGAAACAAGCCCCTCGAGCGTGGTACAATGCCCTCACGGGTTACCTTTCATCCATAGGCTTTGTTAAGATGAAATCAGATGCCTCGCTACTCGTCAAACAAGGTCTAGGTGACAAAATGTGTGTCCTTGTCTATGTCGATGAAATTATTATCACTGGCAGCAACACTTTTAGTGTCGATCAGGTTATTGCTTCACTTGTTTCTCAATTCTCTATTAAGGATTTGGGAAATCTTCACTACTTTCTTGGTGTTGAAGTTATACTCAGCTCTGACGGCTTAATTATCACCCAACCAAACTATGTGAACGAGATTTTGAATGATAAGCTAATGACCAATTGCAAAAGTGTACACACACCAATGAGTGCATCTGAGCTACTCATATTGTCTAAAGGCACTCACCTTACTAATGCAACATGCTATCGTCGGGTCTTAGGCAGGCTTCAATACTTGTCTTCAACTAGACCAGACATTGCCTATGCGGTGAATAAGTTATCCCAATTTATGAAAGCACCATCAGAACTTCATTGGAAAGTTGTGAAGTGTGTTCTCTGTTACTTGCGTTGAACTATCCAGCTGGGCCTCCGTGTAACCTCCATTGAGGACTTCAATCTGCATGTCTACTCTGATGCAGATTGGGGTGGGGATATCTCTGACAGAGATTCCACATCTGGGTACATCCTGTTCCTTGGTACCAATTCGATTAGCTGGTCCTCGATGAAGCAAAATAATGTCTCTCGTTCCTCCACTGAATCTGAGTAAAGGGCAGTGGCTAATGCCCTTTCTGAAACCCTGTGGGTTACCAATCTTCTAACTGAGCTGCACTTTCCGGTGCATCAGTTGCCTACCATTTATTGTGACAATCTTGGAGCCACATTCGTGAGCAAAAATCCTGTCTTTCATAGCCGCTTTGAAGCATGTTGTAGTTGATTTTCACTTTGTTCGCCACCATGTAGAAATCAAAAGGGTTCAGGTTGTTCATGTCCATGGTGCCGATCAAATCGCTGACACTCTCACCAAGGCACTGCCTAAACCTGCTTTCCAGCAAAATCTATTCAAGTTAGGCTTAGTGACCCATCATCTAACTTGAGGGGGCGTATTGGCACTGAACGACTCAGCCTTGTTGGCTACTGTTAGTTCAGTTTAGTTAGGTACTGCAACAGTCATTGTTTATTTATATTACGTAGTGTTTGCTTAGGAGTCTTCTTATTCTCTCTGTAATTCAATTTAATACTCTTTTATGTTCATTAATAAAGTATCTTCTTTCAGCACTTACTCAGTGTTTATAGGCTCAATAATTATAACGGAATCAGTCTCATTCACCATATTTAGCCAATAGACCCTTACGAGGTCAGTTTGGTTCACAAAAATTGGTATAGACAAGTCGTGGTAAGAATTTCATTGTTATGCAAAATACTTCCCTATGATGAACAATTGTGTTCATATCAACAGAGTCATTTATTCTATAAACTTTTGTAACTCCATACATGACGTTCACATAGCTGCATTCAGTGTTGGAGAAGAATATTTTAGAATGATCTCGTTTCCTTGCGGAGTAAACTTGTCCCTTTCACTTTTTTCACCAACAATAGGGGAGATAAAAGGGAGAAGTTGCACTTCTAGATCACAAGAGTTTTAAGCCCCATGGAAAAATATTTGTGTATACTTCAATTGATTGAACAATATGGGTGAAGAACCAAACAATTGAGATACCATCAAAGTTCTACAATATTGAAGGGAAATTTATGCACACACCTAATTCAGCTTGTTCTTCAGGACTAGAAACAAGAAATGGATAAAATGTGAGTTATGTGGAGTTGGTGATCCAAATTTCAAAGAGGTGCGTGATAGTGTTTGCCTAATCTTTTGGAGACTATGTGGTCATTGAAATAATGTAATTCTATGATTTAAGGCTTTAAGGGCTTGATCGTGGAATAACTTACCCAAAAATTAGTTATCTTGAGATTGTAGTAAGTATTATTTTTAGGAAAAACTATTTAACTAGACATACATCACTACTATATGCACTAATTTTACCTCTACTTTCAAACAATTACATATATTACCACTTTTAATATATTATATCATATATTTTAAAAGATACAATCAAATAAACATATCTCTTAAAACTAGAATGAATTAATTATCTTTACATTTAAACACCACAATTAATGGTCCAATAACAATAAGTATATTTATCTCTCATCAACCCACCCTAAAACTCTTGTGCCAACCAGATCCTCCATCACCTCACCATATTCTCTAGACTCTATTCCTCCATCCTCAATTTCCTATCTACGTTCATCTCCCCATTCTCTCTCTCTTTCTTCTCCCTCATATATATTCTTCGCTAAACCATCAAAAACTGAATTGGAAATGGAGCAATACAATCTTTCTTGGGTATTTATTTATAAAAAAATTAATTTCTTTTTTTTATTTGAGAAGTAAAGATGAGAATAGAAGTTTTACGACCACAAAATTGTTTGATTGACAGGTTTAGGGCCAGTGGCCATCGTCGGAAAATTGAGAATCAAAAGTTTTACGACCACAATATTGTTTGATTGATAGGTTTAGGAGTCGGCAACGATGTTTCATTGTTGGAAAATTGTGATCGAAAAAACTGAAAGTTTGAAATTCTACACAACTGAGATCATGGGATGGATAAATTACGTGTGAAGTGCATACACGGTAATCACGAGCAACAGAGGTGACACTCTTCTTTGATGAAGAGGAGAGAGATACGAAGGGTATTAGTTGTACATGTATCTAACAAAATATACACATGTATCTAGTTAAGAGTTCATATATCTGAGTTAAAACTATATATATGTATCTATAAGAAAAAAATTCAGATGATAAAAAAAAGGGAGAATTTTGATTATTTTTTTGTTACGACAGATACTCTACCGTCGTGATTTGTTCCTAAATTCATGTGTTTCAGTTACATTTCATATTTAGATACATATAACTAGATGTAATTGCTTACCATGTATTCGAGATACATGTTTTTTGATATAGAGTATGAATTGATACTTGATACATCAAATTAATACTAGATACATATAAATAGATACATGAAGTTAATACTAGATCATATAAATAAATACATGAAATTAATACTAGATGATAAATAGTATTTAATAGCAAGGGTAAAATAGGCACAAAAGGTAAATTATCTCTTGATTTTCTAAACTGGACAAGTATTGTTGGACAACTATTTTTAGTATAGTGAACATTTACTGTTGGACGGAGGGAATATATATAAAAGTCTTAGAATATTACAAGTATTTCTCACCCATACCATAAGTGTGAATATTTCTAAAGTTAAAAGGCAAATCAACTCCAAAAACATGGTAACAACTCCACTACTTGGATAATCAACTTTTGATTTATAATATTAGCCAATTGCCAAGAGGTGCATTAGGATTTTTCATTTTTTATTATTTTATAGAATTCAAGTTCAGAATGTGAGGCTACGATATGATAAAGACAATTTTTTATTAGCTAGAGTTATATTTCGTTGTAGAAATTATGTTTGATATTCTCAAAAAGGTTTCATCAGTCAAGTCTCTATTGCGATTCAAGTGTGTTTCTAAATTGTTTTGCTCACTTATGTGTGAACTCTCATTCATTGAAGCACATAAGTATAAAAAAGGTTTGTCGTCAAATCATCTACTTGCCAATTTCAAAGATATGCGTTATAGCGTTTGGCCTAAATTAAAGTAAATAAAAAAAAAAGACACATATACAAAAATATATAAGATGTTACCCAAACATATGAAATCCTAGAAAAATAATACACTATATCAAAATGTTACATTATTCCAAGGACCACAGTGTCTCCACAAGACTTACTTAAGTCAATGTCAAGCACAAAATTTCAACTTCAAAAGAGATCGTCAGTGGCAATACTTTTTTCTTTTAGCAGCAATATTTATTATCGTAAAAATATTTAGTGACAATTGAATTATTGTCATTGCGTTTAAAGTCACAATAACATTTACTGACATTTATATAGACTGATATGTTTTAAATATCCATATTTATTATTGTCTCTAAATATAATATAGCAAAAAAAGTTATACAATTGCCATTAAATAATTACTGCAAAAATCTTTATTTGTTGTGGTGGGAACTTAATACTTGTCAAGAACATCACGGTGCATATGAATGCATAATTTTTTTTTTTTTCCTTAGATATATAAAACAATGAACAATTTTTGTATTCTAATTGAAAACGATATGCTTTACTCTTTCTATCTCAAAATATGTATTACTTTAGCTCATTTATTGGCTAAGATGTATTCGAGAGAAGAAGAGCTAGGCTAGAAGGAAATTGCTTGACCTTTGTGGTGGCTGGTGAAGCATGCATGTTTAAATTACTAAGCAATGTAGTTGTTGTAACACCTCGGTCTTGGAAAGAGCTAAATTTAGATTTGTGCAAGTTGGACTTCAATTGTGAGTTTGTCGACTTCAAATGACCATAACTTTCAGGACAGAATGAGTTAGATAGCCCATCAGATATCATCTGAAAGATCTTTGAGCCCTCTTTCAAACGCCACCGAGTTTGCTAAATTTTGAGTTCGGATGAGGGAGATATGCCCGTTTGAGTACAGCCTGTCCAGTTAAGGAAATTCATCCGAATTAAGGAGGGGTATTTTGGTCTTTTCCTTACCCCCACTAGCCTAACTCGTTTTCAGTCATATTTTAGAGGTCTAAACGCTTAGGGTTTTAGAGAGAAGTTCAAGAGGAAAAAAGGAGAAGTTCAAGCATTCGTTCAAGATTCTTGCGATCGTTGAGGGGTTTCGCCAAGGATTCAATCCTTTCGAGGTATGTAAGCTTTCATAGTGTTGGGTTTGTTCGCTCTCACGCCAATCAGGTAAACTCTTACCCATGAATTCATTCTTGAAGTTGATTATTGAGTTCTTGAGAAGTTCTTGAGTTAAATTGTTAAATTGATAAATTGAGGTCTTTGAAATCCTTGAGGTGAGGGTTTTGCGAAACAGTTAAGACTCTTGGTTGAGTTTTGTGTGGGTTTCGTTGAAAGTGTTCTCGGTTTATGAAATTTCATGAAATTTGACCATAGAACTGAAGTAGGTATGAGTTGAGTCGAGTTTGGGAGAGGAAGAAAAGATCGGGCAAATAATTGCGCCCAGGTCTGCATCGTGGAGACGCTTAAGATTTTCAGCCTTCAGATAGTTACCCCCTCTCCACGTCGTGGAGACGATACGGAGTCCTCTGCCTCAAAAATTATTTTGCGATCAAAAATAAAATTCACCCTCCGCGTCACGCTAGTGTTTACCGATTTATGCCTTCGCGCGTTTCTTATTCCCAACTATCTAAGTCTTCAATAATCATTGAGTGATCCTATATATCCAAATCATAACTCATGAATTCACATTTCAAATTCAAGATTGAGTTAAGAGTAGAGTTCGAGGAAGTCTTTTGAGTCATTTTGAAAAGTCTTTTACAAACTTTTAAAACTTGTTTTAAGACTTGAGTTCTTGAGTATGAGGATGAGGAGAGTTGAATTCATGTTTTTAAAATGAATGTAAGGGAACTAAGTATTCCCAATAGTAAATGTTTTTACATTTAAAATGAGAGGAAACTTTGATTTCCAAATGAGTTCATGAGGAGTTTTGAGCACTATCTCTTTTAAGAGAACCTTTTGAGTAATAATCTCAAAGTTTAAGTATGAGGAAATATTTTTAAACATATGAGCATGAGTTATATTATTGGGAGTAATATTGAGCACCGATATGGGGATGAGTTCAGACAACTCAAAGTCCTCATAAACCATGTATGCCAACATGGGTAAAGGGTCATACTTTTTAGATGATTACTATTGCTTTTTAAGCATAGCTTAGTGGATCCACTTAGTTGAGGATGTCTTATACTCCGACAAGGTATATGACAGTTCTGGCAGCATGGGCGAGACGCTGTATCATCACATAACTCATAGTGATGGTTGTCGGTTAGAGAATCTCCCAAATAAGAGTAAAAGAGCATTATTGTATTTTTAAATAAATTGAGTTATTATCTACTGTTTTAAAAGCTTTCTTTATAATGCATCTTTATTGTTTCTTTTATATTGAACTAAGTTGAGTATTTCTGAGTTTGAGTTGAGGTGAGTATGGTTTCCTTTTATCAGTTCAAGCTTGCAGGTTATGTTCAGTGTTCCCTTACATGCTCGTACATTCCATGTACTGACGCCATTTGGCCTGCATCTTTCATGATGTAGATACAGGTAACCAGGGTCATCAATTGGCGCTCTGTTGATCCAGTCGAGTTCCAGATTTGCTTGGTGAGTCTCCTTGCTTCCGGAGGATTCCCATTTACTTTTCAGTTTTGTTAGGATGTCGTGGGTCTTGTCCAGACTTCCATCATAGTTGTTAGAGGATTCATAGACAGTAGAGTTTTGAGGAGTCTGTTTTCATTTTCAATTGTTAATGTTATAGACTTGAGTTGCCACTTTTTGACCAGTTGAATGTTTTCTTTAAAATATTCTGAGTTATCTATTTGAGACTGTTTTGAGAAAATCTTGTCTTTTGAGTTCATCTTATGTTGAGTAAGTCTTTCGCTGAGTATCGAGTCAGGCCAAGGGTTCGCTTGGGGACCAACAATGATTCTCGAGTGCCGGCCACGCCTAGAGTGTAGGCTCGGGGCGTGACAGTTGTTGTACTGCTTAAGTTGACATTTATTCAATATATCGTCCAAACCCCACTTTGTGGGGTTTCACTCAATACGTTATTGTATTCAACATCGGGTAATCAACTTGTGTTACACTATGGCTTTTTGATGCAATGGAAGACAAAAATATTGTTTCATGGACTTCTACAATCATGGGATTTACCTTCCAAGCGCTTGAATATTTTTTCAGCATATGGTAAACATGGAATTTAATCAAGAAAAGCATTTGTTTGAGATCCCAAAATGATTTTATTTTCATTTGAAACAATATTTAAGATTGTAAAAAAAAAGTTTATTTTTTTAAAAAAAAAAATATTTACTTTTTACCACAAATATTTTAGATCTTTGAATTAGTTAATTCAATATTTGAGATTAATAATAAAGTTCTTACACATGACGAATATCTTATTAACTAGAAGTAATTGTTAGTTTTATATTATTGAAAGCTTTATTTCATTTAATAATATTACACTAAAAACAACAAATATGTGAAAATAAAAAAGACAAACTCTAAATTATTATTCTTTTGTTTGTATTTGTATATATTTAAAACCTTTTATTAAAATTTTATTTTAAGCCAAAAATTTTATTGAAACGTTAGGCTTGTAAATGTCATCATTAGTTATTTGTAATGGATGCCCAAGCATAGCCAATCCACTCTGTCACAATTCAAGTGTTATCCAAGAGAATTATCTTATCCAAAAGATAATTTATTTTCGGTGTGTTGTGAAGTACTATTTCAAAAAAAAAATTGTTTTCTCAAGTTGAAGTCATGTAATCACCAATGCACTCAAGTGTTTCTTGGATGTCATCATTGGTGATTTATTGCGAAAGAATGCGCAATTGTGCCAACCAACCTTGTGTGTTGTGCCCAATGCACTTGTGAGGTGACGGGATCGGTATTTCCATTGGAGTCAAGACTAATTCAAATGTTAGATAGGCCCCTAAGGACTGTTTGGTAGCTGATTAGAGTTATGCAGATATTAGTAATGTATGAATTAGTTATGAGTGATTTTATGTATTATTTTATGCATGCTTAGTTATGCATGAATTACTTATTCCACTGTCTATCCTTGCATAAAAAATAAAGGAAAAATTATGCGGATAAGCAAACATATACTAGTTAATTAGCTAATATAGCTATAGTTTGAATTAATTACGGCTCACAGCTTAATTTTAGTTGTAATTACATTGTCTGTCCTCTTTTATACATATGCAAATACAAATTATACATATATATAGATACACACACAATTATATGACAGATATACAAATACAATTAGGGAAAATTACCTAAATACACAACTTATTTTATTATATTCTCTAAAATTCCCTATCATTTGAAAAAATTACAAAAATTCCTACTTTACGTTATGTATCAGTTAGATACATCACTTTACGCGGTGTATCGGGACGTACACGATGTATTGGGACGTTATTTTATGTGATGTATCAGTCGGATACATCACTTTATGCAATTTATCGATCGAATCCATCACTTACGCGATGTATCGAGATGTTGAGTGATGTGAGTGAAACCAAGACGCGACGTATCAGGATGTTGAGGGATGTATCCGGAATCCACCAAATTTAAGAGATTTTTGTAATTTGGAAAAGAGTAGGAATATGATTTAATTAGCTCTTAACACTATAAGATTTGTGTAAAATTTACATAATAGCCTCTCCCGCTCACATATCTCCTCTCTCTCCCAATCTCGCTCGCCTCTCTCCTCCCTCTCCCAATCTCGCTCGCCAGATTTACAAATACATATGTATATTAGTTACATATGTACAATTATATGACAAATATACAAATACAATTAGCCTCTCTCCACTCTTTGCCCTCTCTCACTCGCCTCTCTCCTCTCTCTCTCTCTCTCTCAATCTCGCTTATCTCTCTCCTCCCTCTCCCAATCTCGCTCGCCAGATATACATATATATATGTATACTAGTTACATATAAACAATTATTTAACAGATATACATATACAATTCGTTGCTCTCCTCCTTCTAACATTTAGCTACGCATTGTAATTAGCAAACTATAGCTATGGAGTAATTAAGTTATTTTTGAGTGGCTACATGTGAAAATTTCCCAGAAATAAATGGATAGAAGTGGTTTTAATGACCAAACGTGTATTCTAGAGGGTATCAGAAGGTTACCTAAAAAGTTATTGACGTTTGAAGAGTCAAGGAAGGAAACAGAAAAAGTCATGTTCAGAGCCATAGACGATTTATTGGCGAAAACAAAAGTGAAGGCTCGTGAAATTGGGATAGTTATAGTTAGGACTGTTTAAAATCGAACTGAAACCGATAATTCGAACCGAAAAAAAGTTATTGGTTTATCAGTAATGATATATTGGTTTAGCGGTTCAGATAACGGTTTTGATTTTTTTTTTAATCGGGTTATCGATTCTTAACGGTTTGAGGTGTTTTCTTAATGGGTTAACCGATAACCCGATAGTAAATTAAATAATTATATTTATACCATTTTGTATATAAAGTCCTTGACTTAGAGTTTAATTTCCTACTTTTATTTCTGGCTATCTCATAATCTTGGTTATTCTACAATGTAAAAGTGTTTGCTTTTGAGCAAGATGCAACTTGTGAACTCATGGACATGATTCATTCAATTTGTCACCTTGTTTCTAAGTAATTTTTTATTAATTTATTTTTGTCTCAAATCTTAACAGTTAAACCGATAACCGAACCGATAACGATCAATAACCGATAAACCAATAACCGATAAGATAATATATTAATGGTTCTATAATGGTTTTGCATCTCTACAAACCGATAACCAATCAGTCAAACCGATATACTTCAAAACCGAACCGAACAGACCGATATGCAGCCCCAGTTATAGTGAACATTGGCATATATAATCCAACACTCCTCCATGATAGTTAACCATTACAAGCTTGGATCGAATGTTCTCACTTATAATATCAGCGGCATGGGTTGCAGTCAGGGACGGAGCTACAGTGGTGTCAGGGTATCCAATCAGACACCTTTCGTCGAAAAATTATACCGTATTTATAAGTAAAATGGTACCCTAAATGATTACTTAATATATTTTGGACACCTTGAGCCCATCAAGCATGTGTAACCTAGTGGTTCTTGGGGCTGAAAAAGTAACCCGCAGGGTGAGCGGGGGAGCGCAAGTTCAATTCTCGCCAACAACATCAGAAATCATCCAAAATTAATATTATTTGATAAAATAATCCTTAATT
The DNA here is from genome assembly GCA_029582245.1 of Solanum etuberosum. Taxonomy (NCBI): domain Eukaryota; kingdom Viridiplantae; phylum Streptophyta; class Magnoliopsida; order Solanales; family Solanaceae; genus Solanum; species Solanum etuberosum. The sequence goes on from JAJONR010000768.1 coordinate 139,688, forward strand.
AGATACAACTTAAAAATTTAAGAAAAAATTAAAAAAATTAACAACCAATCAGAATTTTAATTGATTTGACTTTGACTTTTTTTAAATAAAACTTATTTTTTTAATTTAAGTTAAGTTAATAAACAACCTTGAAATTTTATATAAAACAACTAAAAGCAAAAAAGGCTCCATATGGAATTCTTTTTTAAAAAACTTGTCTGATTGTACTCTTTATTTTACATGTCTCGTTGTTACTGTCCTTGTCGCTTGAAGCGTAAAAATGATGTCATTCTAAGTTAAATTTTCTCCTTTTTTCTCTCTTTTTTTCTTCTGTCCAATCACGTTATATTAAACTAAATATACAAATTAAAACTAAATATTATGTAGTTTGACTTTAAATTTTTATGTACATTTGTTCATAAAAAAAAATTTAATTATTAATAGATTTTAAAATTTTCAGTACACCCATTCATTATTTTTTTAATTAATGTAATTTTTGGACAGCCTTCATAAAATTTATGACTTCGCTACTGGTTACTCATTTCTATAGACCTTGCAAACCGAGTTTTGTAGGTTAATTAGACATTTATTACTCTATCCGTTCCATTTTATGTATATTCATTTACTACTTGTTAAAATTGTAAAACAGACACAAGTTAGTGCTTATGTGATGGTAGTTACAAAGTGTATATTCTTGAAGCTAATATAAGCACACTTTTACTCCCATTTTTCTCGATCGAAAGCTAAATGTGTCAAACCATCTAAGTGAAGTCTTATTTTTTTATCAAAGAAGGGAGTCAAGATAAGCTTAAGTCATCCAGGATAATTAAAATGGAGGGAGTAGTAACTACTCTCAGGACTCAGAACTAAGAAGGAATATTTTTTTTATTATGCATGTTATATGTATAATTTTTGATACAGGATAACATGACCATTAGGGAAAATAAACTCACACACCCTTTTTCTGACCAAAATATATATATATATCCACTACTAATATATAAGAGGGAATAATCACACACATCTCAATCGACGTGTGTGCTTTCCGGAAATAAAACTTGAGTTGAGGATAATTTAGTCATTTTAGATTTATTGTGGCGGTTTGCAAATTAGGATTCTCAAAATATCACATGTGCCACATATATTATTTAAAATATTATAAAAATAATTAACAACAAAATTATAAAATTAAAATATATAAAATAATATATATTGAGTCCGAACTTGTCCGTGCTTTTGTATCTAAGTATATGTATATATATATATTGAAAGTAGGGTTCAATAGGGGCGGGCATGCAGATGCAGTTCGATAATTTTGATTTTCAATTTTAAAAGAGATTATATTGTTATCATATTAAACTAATTTGTTATGATTTTATATTAGGTATTTTGGTATGATATTTCAAGAAATGTCGCAATTATATAATACTAACATGTTTTATATATATAGAAATATTCATTAAAAAAAGTACAAGTAATTATCTTCATTAATTAATTACACATAAATAAACATTTCAATAAAAAAAAATAGTAGTCAAAGTTCAAACGTCTAAACATTTAATTTTATATTAGCACTAATTTATATATTTACTAATATCATAACAATATATAATGAGTTGCATATATAATTATATACTTCGATATAGTAGTGCTACTTTTTGTTATAAAAATTGATTACCATATCAAATATATAAATAATTATAATATACATTAAATATCATAATATCGAGATACAGTATTAAAATTTTCAATTTCAATTATAATGTGATAATCGATAGCTACCTTATCATGCCCGCCCAGAAAAATTGAAGGCAAAGGGATCAAGTGTAATTAATTTAAGAGAGATAAATGTGGTGGCCATTAATGAATATTCATGCCTATCTGACCAACTAGTTTTAGTTGTCTCTAATTACTTGTCAATTCATCAACTGCATAATTAATAGGGACAAAATGGTAAACTCATTATGTCAAACATTATTTTCTTAAGAGGTGTGTCAATTCAAAAATAGACAAGTAATTAGGGACAGAGGGAGTAAATTTTGCGCATCCTCATAGTTGTTTTTGTTCTTGTGAATGGTTTTATGACTACCTAAAGCTTGACAAGTTTTGTCACAAATCCCACATCGGTTCGATTTTGAATCACTTGAAAGCATCATTAAACACATATATATAGCACTGTCTGATTCATCAAAATACAAACTCAACCATCCAAAATCAGCAATTTTCTCTTTCGACTCAGTCTCACTTTAGAGTTTATGGAAGGTAAAATGTACGCATGACCTTATCACTATCTCGTGAGATACACAGGTTGTTTCTAAAAAATCATCGGCTCAAGTGTATCAAAACCAAGTAGAGGAAAAAGAAAACAATGAACAAAACATATTTTTGAATAGTGATAAATAGAAGTGTTTTTTTCTTTTCAAATTGATTAATTAAACATAATCTTACTCCTCAAAAGTTCATAACAAGCAAATTTTAAAAATTTGATCATATAAGTTATTTATCAAGTATTGAATATCGAGAGAGATAAGAAATGCTTTATTTATTTAATTTTACATATCTTTTTCTGTTTATTTGTAACAGAGGTAAATGAAAGGAATTGTATTAATTTGTGTTTGTGATTTGAATATTTCATGGGAAGGCAAAATGGAGTAATTTCATATAATTTTAAGCAAAGCATGATCATATAAGTGGATAAAGAAGGACACCTAACATGCACAGCTGCCTTATGAAGAAACCTTTCCTTTGTTATTTTCATTTATTACTTCTATCTTTATATTCATTTTGTATCTGAAGAAACCTTACCCCTATACAAGAACCAGGTTCTTGTACTTTTATCGCAACACAATAAAACAGAGATTTTATCGTGGAAACCTTCATACCTCAAGGAAGGTAAAAACCACACTTCAAGATTCACGTCCTTTTTCAGGATTACAACTCAAAAGGAACCAACTCTAGTACCTTGAACTCTCCAACGATTAACTATAATCGAAGACTCAACTCTCCAAGAAGTCAAACTCGCTTCTTGTTACAATTCTCTCAAAACTCTGTCTTAACTCTACCCCAAGAAGTCAAACTCACTTCTTGTTACAATTCTCTCAACACTCTCTCTCTACTCTACTCTCCAAGAAGCCAAACCCACTTCTTGTTACAAATCTAGGAATTATTACAACTCAATAATAAACCTAGAACAAATCAACAAAAACTAATAACCCTAGACTTTAATTGATCAGACTTCAACATTCAATAGTTCATACTCGAACACAACTCATGAACCTGGTTCATGCGTTACTGTGACGAAGCCCTGCGGTTTTGCTCCAATGACTATTGCTCTCAAGATGATGAATTTCGTGAATATGCAATAGGTATCGTTCTGGCTTTGCTGGACTTCTCTCAATTTGTGTTTATGCAAAAACGACTATTTTTCTTCTTTGGCTTGAACCTTTTATAGAGTTTGATTTGCCTTCATCAACTTCTACAAGGAAAGGAATAACAAATCATTTTCCTTCTTGAACATGTCTATATTTACTTCTTTCCTTATTAGTTCTATTTCGTTTTCTTCATCTTTGAAACCAATCAACTGAATCGACTTTAGATGAGAGTCCAAGCATACAATGCTTTCTTCAGGATCATGCATCTGCCAACAATGACACATCTAACAGTTAAACTCCCCAGTCTTGTGTTTAGGGGACTCAAAATCTATATATACATAACAAGTAAAGAATTACCTTACATTGTAATTTTTTACCAAGAAGCTTCGGGTGAAAAAACTCATCCCCCCGGCCTTGATCTTCCCGTACCTGCCAATAGTCACACCATTCTTGATACATTAAATAATTCTCCCTCCATTCTCCATCCTAGAAGACAATTGAGAGTCAGAAGAGAAATCAAACACTTATATTGAAACAACTATATATAAATCTGAATAAGCAGCAATCACTCAATAACAAATTTAGTTTCAAAACCTGTAAAGATTCACAAGTTACAAGACAAAGCGGTGACTCAAATGGCTCACAAGGCGAAAACCACAACACAAGTTGTTCAACATTTCTTTTTGTTGTTGCATCAATAAAACACAAAATATATGTGGTTTCAAACATATTGCTACATGAGAGGATAAAACGGACAAGGTTAATCATTTTATGGGAAATTAAAAATATATCGATAAAAATCAGAGAAATTACTATCAAAACGGAAGTAGGGGATGGTAGTGCATATGTATTTCCATCTTTTCGACAATACAGTCATATGAATCACATCAAAAATACAGAGATTTGAAAGAATGTTGTGAAGTATATCAACCGGCAATGAGCTTATTCTATCAATCCCATTACTGCAACATGTTTCCATTCTAAGCTAGAGGCACATAGGGTTTTCCCTATTTATATGAAGGAAAAGGCTCAAATATGTCTTTATTTATTAAAATGATACTTAATATATAACAAAAGTGTTTGGTCTCCTTAATCCACCTACTACTCTTGTATATTCGATGCTAGCTATTCTATTATTCCGTCCTCAAAGACTTATAACATTACAAATAAATTAAAGACCATTTTTTCATTATACAATATTTTTTTAAAAGATAGGGCCTCAGATACCCTCCCGTTAAAGATGGCACACATGTCACTTATAATTATAATTATGTTATAACATAAATGATGCAAATATTTTTTTTTTATCTAATGAAATCAGAAAATTTAATATATCAATTTAGGAACCAAAATAAATCTCCCCTTTTATGAGTAAAGGGAAACCTCAAGAAAAGCTTTCTTCCTGCTTGTTATCGAGGATTTCAGAAACTAACATGTACTTACTTTCAACTAGCAGAAAAAACCCCTAAATATGCCTTCAAAGACAAATCACTTGCAAGTATTTAAATAAACCTAAGTAGGTGTATTTCATTGATTGACTAATTGAAAATTGAAATCACTACATCAACTACGACAATAACTGTTCAATGGATATATAAATAGAAAACATATAGCTGTTGTGGGAGGCATAGTAAAACTCTAATTGCTACAACAGAAGCTTTGGATACAAGTTTCTTGTGCATAATCTGAATATTTTACAAAGTTGAAAGTCCAGCCTTGTTCTTAAGCAACCCCATTTGGAACCTCAGTTACAGTCATCTTGCTACTTATTCCAATTAATTTTCGAGTTTCCTCATCCATCTCCACGTTATCCTTTTTCATCCTCTCTGTAACTATCATTGGCATCTTACCAGCATTCACATAAGTTCGGAGAAGTGCATTATATATCTCAGTATTCACATACTTAGCGTGTCGAAGGGTAACTAGTAACTGTTCTGCCATCTGAATGTCGCCCTGCTCTTCAACTACATGAAACATCTCTCGAACCATCTTTCCATCCGGATCCCATTTTGAAACACTTGTAACAGTTTTTTTGAAAAATTCGACAACTTTATCCATTTCCTTTTGCTTCAAATAACCCCGTGTTAGAAGCTCCCAAGTGGTGCAGCTAGGAGTTATGCCTTTCTCCGCCATTCTGTTGTGAAAATCGACAGCATTTTCCATCTCACTTCTGTTAATGTAAGCAGCAAGAATTAAATTTGCAATCCTAGTATCCTTGGTCACAGAACCAGCTTCCCATTCAGTGTACAGATTCATTGCTTCTCCAAATTCATCCAACTTCAGTAACGACGATATAATACAACTATATTCTGTATCATTCACTTTACGGAAGAGTGACTTCATCTCCTTCCATATTCGGAAAACTTCATCCTTGCTCTGTAGATTTGTATGCAAACTAATGAGAGACGCATATGCAGTTCGACCCTTCCTGGAAATCCTTTTCTCCATTTCTCTCAAAGTTGACTTTGCCTTATCCTGAAGTGAGCTTTTAATGTAGATGTTGGTTAAGGTGCTAAATGTTATCCAGTCAGGGTCCAGTTTTTCCTTCTTTAGCTCAAGGAACGCTATCTCTGCAGCTTCAACATTATTCTGTGATGCAAAAACTGCCAACTCCAGATTGTATGTGACAATATCAGGAGAGGTATCTTTCTTCAATTCCTGAATCAGGCCTGGAACTTTCTCTAGTTGCCCTTGGGATATGTACAAGGTAAGCATATGATTATAAGGAAGAGGGTGCTTCAAGAACCCGCATTCGGACAATTTTTCCATCAAAGACTCAGCTTTAGCAGTGTCCTTATGCTGGACATAGGTGTGGAGAAGGGCAGTACAGGTGGTCTGGACCTTCAGTTCATCAGGTAGGTCTTCAAAAAACTTCTCTGCGCTGTTCATACCACGAACTTTTGCAATCAAGTCCAAATGAACTGCATAGTCACCAGATAATAGTTGGATATCATCTTGTACCCTCATCCATTCACAAACCTGTAAACATAATCCCATCAACATTGCAGATTTCAATGCTATTAAAAGTGGCATGTCGCCTTGCTTTTCAGAAAACTATCGCAAGGGATTTTTAGAAAACTATGAGACACTTAATCAAGAGCAAGGACAATAATTAATGTAATTTAAACAAAACAAAAACAAGCAGTAGAAAAAATAAAATGCATGTTTGTATTAAGCTTTTACAACATGCATTCCGTTCTTAACTGGTCAGTGGTCAGAGTTCTTATTAGCAATATATAAGGAATATCAGCAAAGCTTGAAGACTCTAGCAATTCCTTCAGTAGGTGAGGAGACTCTGGAGCAATTGGGAATACTGTAAAAAGCAGTTACCTTCTCAATCAAGTAACTCCCTTGTTCAAAATCTAAGGTGGCACCGTGTACAGTGACTTTGTATTCAGCAATTTAACCACATAGAATAATTCACTTGAGTATTCAACAAAAGAAGCGGATAATTTTCAGTTCCTACCTTACCTCCCATCCATCCTAACCAAGTTTCATGGAAAAATATAGAAGCTAGCATAGAAAACAATAAAAGAAAATGTATTCCAGTGCTGCAATACACTACCACTATAAGCCTAAGAAATGAATGATTCAAAGTAAATCATGAAACAGTTAATGAGAAGAAAGAGAAACCTCAAGGGCATGTTTATATCGTTTGTGTCTTCGCAACTCCCGGACAATGCGATTGAGCTCATACTTCCGGACAGGGTGCCCCTCTTCCTTCCACTTGCGTATAGCAATGACAGCACTACGTTTTGCATAGATCAAGCTCAAAAGCCTCCTCCCTAGTGTGTCTCTGCCACGAGTACTTGTGGCAGTACTAGTGCCACCTTCTAAACTAGTGGTAATGCTACTTCCTCCTCCTGATGTTGTGGACTTAACTGTTGTCAAAGCTTCAGTCGATAGAGGGAGCAGCATAAGATTTCCGAATCAAACGGAGCAACATTTTTATTATAGACACACTTTGTATTGCCTGCTTTGACAAGAAGATCAGATATGAGATTACCATAAAAAGTAAGACATCAAGACAAGCCACGTTTAGAACACATCGTTTTCAGATATTTGAGTCAACAATCTTTGTAACAGCATATTATACATCAAATGCACTTCACCACATTTTTCTTTTTTTACACGGGTCAACTTGCTTACACCTCGACTGTTACACCGGGTATTAGTATTTTCCCACCACCATCTACACACGTATCTAGTAACTTTGTCCACCAAAACTTAGGCATAGGCAGATGGGAAGAAATATATAAGTGAGGATAAGCATACACCCACAGTTCAACATGCCTTCCAGGCAACAATAGGGTTTAATTGGACCTTCAATAATCTAAATTTCAGCGTAAACTGGAGGTTTAGCACGTGGATTCCTATTTTTCATACAGAGCAACCACTTCTAATCTCTTACCAATCTACCACATTCCATAAGTTCCCTCGTCTCAAACTCTGCTCTTTGGTACGTTTCCTCTCTTCACTTCTCTTGATTGTTTTTTAGTCTACGGTTGTCAGGTTGGCAATTGGGAATCATCATTCTTATCACTTCATTCATCTAAGTTTGAGCATCAATTACTTTTGGCTTGTTCTTTGATTGTGCTGGAATTTGAACATGACACTTTGTAATTCTCCTCCCACAAAATGTACTTAACCACAGTCTAAATCAACTTATCCTGAATAACAGTAAATGTACTTCCAGACCTTATATTGATCGATTTCAATTTAGATTTTCAAATACTAAATCCATGGCCTTAACCACTCTTTCTTAATTCAGCAACGCATTGCCCAACGATTCCCCAGCTTAAGCACAAAAAGCAAATAATGTTGTATTTATTAAATTCTAAACATTTCTCTTCCATAAAAGCTACAAATTTCCACATTTTTCTGGTTTATTGCCATTTCCACATTTTAAGCACCAAATAAACTTTCATTTCTTCGCTAACCCAGCACCAATCAGAGTTGTTGATGCACACATACATGCTATAAATTTGAACTGAATGAAACAACTTAGGCTTATCAACGTAATTCAGTAATTGAAAAATGATAAACAATCAGAATTCAGAAGAAAACACACCTACTGTGCGAGTGATTTGCAAGGTCAATTTACTCGCCGGCGAGAGGGTTAGGGTTTTAGGGTTTAACACTTCAACCTCCGGTGTTTAATTCGGGTTTTCCACTTGGCCCATGAAAGAATAAGGTTTCAGAAAAAGAAAATTAAGTATTTAGTCCTTTTTTCTTTTTTAGATATTTAGTCCTTTAAATTTGCTAAAGTGGACCAACTTTTAATCAAAAAAAAAAGTACATCATAAAATACATGTTTGACAAAAATATTAATATTATAAATAAAATATCATAAATTATTAAAATATTTGACAAAAAGATAATCTATCAAGTCTAACTAAAAAATAAATGACTTGCAAATTGCAATGTGAAGTCTCAAGTAAATACTACTCAACAAATAAAATTGAAAATATAACATAAGTTCTAAATTCAAAACAAAAAAATTAACATGATATTCGTATGTCAAATTTCAACATAACATACATGAATATGATTTAAAAGAAAAGGAAAATGCAAGTCTATAATCTTACTCAACAATGAATTCTACTTTAATTTAAAAATCAGAATACAAATAAAAATTATTTTAATGAAAAAAATAAACATAGCATAAAAAAAAGATAATACAAAAAATTACATGGAATCACACAAAGTAAAGGTTGAAAATAAGAAGGAAATGAAATATAAATAATAAAAAATAAACTTTCAAAATATACTATATATGCCATAGTTTTAGTTTTTGATATCTATCTTTCATTTGTTCATTTTCTTTTCTAGCAAGTTTTGTAGTGTTTTTCCTATTAGTTATTATGTTTTCGTTAATATTTTCTTCTTCTTTATACCTGAAATTGTTGCAGTTGAGTTGAAGGTCTAACAACCTCTCTACCTCCACGAGGCTTGCGTACACTCTATCCTCCCAAATTTTATTCGTGAAATAAAAAATAAATGTGGGTTTTGTACTATAAGTAACCTACCTTTTATAGATAATGAGAAAAAAGAAGTAATTCATATAGAAGGTGTATAGAAAAACATCATAAAGATTTCAGTTCCTATATAGAGATTCTAGCTAATCATTTATTCACTAGGAATGTCAAATGAGTTCCATAAAACTCATTGAATATTTGTAGATGTGGCTTAAAGAAATATATTTAGCCCAAAGGCTCTCTCATCTCTCTCCACATGTCTACATGATTTCTTGAGGAGAACAGTTTAGGCTTTCACCCACAGTTAATCATAAATCTTAAACATCAAACAGCCAGTTGCAATCCAACTCTTTTGACATTGATTGTCATTTTGTTAGAAAAAAAATTACTACAAAACATGATCAAGATTCAGCACGTATCAACAAAGGATCAGCTTGTGCAAACCTGCACTTAATGTCCAAGCTGTGAGAGTAAAAGACTTATTTCAATTGCCAGCTTGAGGTGAGATATATTATGCAGCAAGAAGCTATATTGGCAGTTGCAAATTTTGTTAGGAGGGTTGTTACAAAGTTAAGCTAACTAATCTAGATAGTTAAGGGCCTAGTTGTATGATTGTGAAGATGATGACTATTAAGAGCTCAATATAATTTCAGTTTCTCTTATTAGCTATGGATCATGATGATAACCCATTATTGAAGCTAATAGTATCATAGTTGTTGTGATTCTTGTATGTCTCTTTGATGTTAATTTTTCCATATTTTGACAAGTAGTTTGTAACAAAATCAAGGATAAAATTCTATTTTGCTGCACTGTAGATATAACAATTTGGAGTGCATAACTCCATCTTTCATTTCTTTCCTAAAAGTACCAAATAGAAAATTTTCAAAAAAGAAAATGGAACTTATTAAAAAGCCTGACAATATCCAACAACTCCAGCAAGCTTTTCAGAATTGAAACATTAGAAAAATATGCCACCACTCTCCCAACTCTTCCCCCATCGCCATTTTAAGCTTCAGCAAATCTGGTAATAAAAAAGAAATTAATAGGTTAGACATAATATCTAAGCAGAATTGTACATGTATGTGTCTTTCAATAAGAAGATATTATGTATGCCTACCCCAATTCAGAGAGTGTCAAGTGAGCCTTAGCATAGTCAGCAAAGAAGGCATCTTCATCCTGACATAAGCAAAGAGTTGTTCCTATCAGTCAACACAGCCAGCATTTTACAACTTACATGAATAGTATTTACAGTTTATATATACTAACCGCAGCATATTTCTCAACAAGGGGCCGGAAAGCAGGATCACTGAGGAGAGCCTTGTCTGATGGCAACTGTAAGAGCCCTTCTTTTTCCCCACTCAAAAGCTCCCTGACAATAATAAATGTCTAGTAAACAAAATTGACAACTTCTTTTGAACAAGTATTCCACAAAAGGAGAACTCAAAGAAGACATGTCTGTTTTAGATTCTTACGTAAAGTATGAGTTGTCAAAGATAAGGGGATTGGCGGTCCAAGGTCCCTCGAAACCAGAACGCTCCTTGTGGCACCTTCCCTGGAGAAAAATATCACTAAGAAATAAGTATGTAGGAATAGAAACTCGCAGCCAATAGGATTAAACAGTAAAAGCAGGCAACAAACCAAGGTATGGGCACCAGAGAGTGCAACAATATCCTTGTCAGAAAGACCCATTTGTTTCACAAACACGTCCCTCAAGTGGTCACAGCCTGCATTAACAAGACAGGCAAATTGCAAGAGATATCAAGTTCCTCAACACAATGTTTTGCGATCAGAATCTTCTCTATTAAGCTATCAGTCTATCAGAAGACAAATTGCAAAGGACGAACTTACCCTTGGTGGCATCAGGCAAGCGACCTTCAACAGGTGGTTCTGGCTTGTCCTGGCAAAGCAATGTTAACATAAATTTAGATTTCACCAAACAAGTAATTTTAATATTGACATAATTAAGTCACTTATAGACCAGCATGAACATTTTAATGAAGGACAGATTGAAAACAGAGAACAGTCGCCATACAAATTATTTAAATTATGCAAATTAAGGGAGAGATACTTTTATAACTGAAGAGAAGTAGAAAAATCGTCCACTTAAGGAAATCACAAGCAGCCAGCGTCACTTAAACATTGCAAACAGTATGACTTCTAAATAACCAACTGCAAAATTAGAATCTAGTTGGTATAAATATGACTTGCCATCCCTTGATCAAGAGGGATGAAAATGTTACACATTTTGAATTATATAAATAATACAAAGTTTCTATACTAAAGTATGGAAGGGAATATAAGAGTATGAATCATCAAATTAGAATTCAAAATGCAGTTGTTCTTTTCACACAAACCTTTCAGTAGTATGAAATGTGAAGCATATGCATATCATAATGTCATAGCTAACCAATACCAATAGGGCAGTATTTCGCAAATTGTAGACAAAGAAACTTTTGCCAAAAGCACAAATTTTGGATAGAAGTTCCCAGTATCACATGTCAGTATTTACTTGCAAACAGGGCCTCAAATTTGGAAGTAAGCACTACTCCTTAGTCATTAAAGTCAATCAGAATTGCTACAAAAGACAGTCTAACTAACCTCTCTGCCAGGGTGAAAGGGAACATCAGGTCCTCCAGTAACTTCAACAGCAACAACACCAGCCAACTGCACCAAAAAGAAAATAACAAGTCAGTTCTGCACTTTGTTTAAGCAAATAAAAAAACGTAAAAAAAAAAACCAACTAACAATCAATAGAAGAGTACATACTTGATGGAAATCAGCATAGGAGAGGGTGGGAAATTGCTCCCTAATGGGGTCCAAGAGTCTGAGAGCAATGTCAATACCATTGTTGGCACCATGTGCTTGCTCAGCTTTGAACCTCATGGTACCAAAAGGACCACCAGTTTTGGAACACACATCATAGGTACCAGCAGAGTGCCATCTGAGACAGCAGAAAATATCTTTAAGTCCCTTTTTTCCGAAAAAGATTTATTGCTATCATTTCAATTCACATGACATTTCCAATTTCGAATATTGTATTACTATCCATTTATACACAACTCTCAAAAGTTACAACTCATTATACATTTGATCAAATGTATTGTATTCACTGTCTAACTTATCAGCAAAAAAAAAACAATTGAAGAGAACATACGCAAGACGGAGCATAAGAGGAGCACAATTCTTCTCAGCAATGAGTGCTCTGAGTTTCCTTTTACATTTGTCAACAGCCTTGAGGTACTCCTCGCTCACAGTGGGATAGCACTTACCCATAGTAATTGATCTACAGAGCATTTAAGCACAATAAGTTTCACAATCAAGAAATTAACCAAAATGGTACAATTATGCCCCCGTCTTTTTAAAAAAGTCTTCTAGTTCTATTCAAATTAGGTATGAATTAGGGTCATCGTACATTTTCTTACCAACTCTAGTAATGATATGATAAAAGAAAACAATTTTAATTATACTTTAATCAGATTTATTACTTATTTCATCTCAGATTCAGTGTAATAGTTTTGAAAAGAAACAGTAAAATAAATGTATAGTTGAAAAATTAATATTGATAATTAAACTTTATATTTCATAAAATTGGCATTGTATAAAAATTGTCATTTAAAATAGTTCAACTAATTTCATAATCTCCAAATCTTTAAAATCAAAAGCACTTGTCCCAAACTTTAATAGGATAGCAAAATTATCCCATTTTCCCTTGTGTTGGAACAAACCATTAGAAAGAAAGGCATTTTTCATCAATTTAGATAGTTTGAGGGTGTTTTTTAGCCAAAAACGTAACTAGGGGTAAATTTAACCTATTTTGAATAGGCCAAGGTATTTTTGGACCTTTGTCATTTTCATATATATATATATATATATATAATGCAAAAAAAATATCAGAAAAGTGAATAATTATTATAGCCAAACATCTCTGGTCAATTTAAAATCGCAGTTTAAAGATGTATACAGATTCATCATAAAAACATTCATACAAATTTTTTAACAAACAATTATTAGTAATATATAGATTCATATCAAGATCACGGATCAACCAATCACATAGTCCAGGCAAAAAAAGGCATTTCAGAAACAAAAATGCAGTCGAAAACATCAATCTAGACACATTTCACAACATCATCAAAGCCATAAAAAGTGAATAAAATAGAGCTGCATTACAGATCGATCGATCGATCGATGAAAGAGATAAGAACCTGAAGAGAGAGAAAGGCAAAATGATAAACCCTAGAGAGAGAGAGTGTGTGTACGGCACGAACAGACCACAAGCACTGGAATGAAATGAAATAAAATAAAAAGCCAAAATGGGGGAAAATAAAAGGGAAAAGAAGGTTCTAGAAGGCGAATGTAGACCGTAGGATTAGAAATTCTAATGATCGTGTTTAATTGGTGGAAATTACATCAAGCCGGACTTTTAATTAATTATATATATTAAAAATGACTAAAATATTGGTCGTGCCACCATCATCATGAACTAATAAATGAGCAAATAAACAAGAAAAAAGATTAGGTTAAACACATATTCGAGCCATTTAACTTTTTTATAAATTTTATTTTGGCACTTCAACTCAAACTTGTTTCATTTTAATCCTTCAATTCTATTTTTATATATTATTTAAATATAAAATGTGGATTGGATAAATTAATGAGATTAAAGCGCGTGAAAAATCCTTTTTAATGTTAATATTCAACATTTTTATCGTTAACAACTTTTTCACCTATTTATTTTTTCAATCTTCTCTTCTCTTGAACCTCATGTTTTCCTTTATGTACTTTATTTATCCATTCATTTTTTTCATCTACCTCTTTTTTTATTTAACTTTCTCTACGTTGATAATATTTTTTTATTTGACAAATATTTTATTTTGATGAAACGTAAATTGAAAAGGATAAATATATTCATAATAATATAAACTCAATCTTTTATATCAACTTGTGTCACTAATTTGTCTCAACAATAAATTTTTTAATTAATTGAATATAAACATTTAATTTATATTCTTATATTGCCTAAAGATGATAAATTGATACAATTAATTTAAAAGTCAAATAAGTTCGAATGACTTAGGAAAAATAAAATATGTGGCGTTATCCTTTTAATATTTGTCTAACACCTTTAAATATTTGTACTAGATTAAAAAAAATGTTTGAATGATACGTGAAAATGGAGTTGAAAAGTTAAAATGTAACAAGTTTGAGTCGAAGTACCAAAATGAAATTTAGGGGTAAGTTAAAGAGATTGTGTATGTGTTTGGCTTGCGTTGTTGGTTTCAAATTAGATATTTACCCATTTCAAGGTTAGCATAGTGAAAGAGATAGTTGAGACAAGGAAAAACATTTTAAGTTTACAACTTACTCACAACTCAAAAGAGAGAAACAATATTGAAGAAAAGTGTTCTTTTGATGGATTTTTGGGTCTTCAACTAATTCAGAGTTGTTTGGGTTGTACGACATTGTTGGATTGTTGTATCCTGAAAGAGATAAGTCAAGAGTTATACTACTAGATGATCCAGTAAGCTTGAATCTCTTTTTTTTTTTAAAACGAAATATCCACATATCATCTTAAATATTTATTTATTTATTTATTTTATTTTCAACTAGTATAATTTAGTGTGATATCTTAACGACATATATTAATGGATGTTTATTTATAGAATAAGAACATCTACTTCTTTTTTTTGTTAAAGGATATTTACTGTTTTTCTAAGTTCAAGATATACACAAAGGGTATAATATTAACTTTCCTTTTAGGTTACAAATTTATTAGGGAAATATTATATACTTTTTATTTTATTTCCTTTAATTCTCTATAGATAGTGATATAAACTTCTCTAATTTTGTTCCTCCGAGATCTCTCTGATTTTTCGTAATAATAAAAATAAATTAACTTGCATTCTTAGTAGTTATGGACTTTTACTATTTTTCATTTATAATATATGGTTTTCATTCCATTAAAATGTTCATTTCTTTTATCTTTTTTTTTTATTACAACTAATAATTTTGTTTGGACAAAAATACCTATACTAAACGTACCATATTATATCCCATGCAGAACATAGTGAGAAGAGAAACTAAGGTGTTCCAATAACAAGACCAAAATTAGTTTTAGTTTAATTTTATATTCATTGGAAATTTCGTTAATGACAAATATATTCTCAAAAATTATTTATACGATATTGTATGCCATGTTCTTTTTCAATGACTTTTAGAATCATTATTCTTCATCTCGTAAGAACAAATTTACTCATGTGTTTTTATTTTTCCTTCTATTTATCACAATCCAATACAAACTTTAATTTATATTTTTTGATTTTTCATTTGACGTAGGGTATCCATATTAAATCCCCACTGATTTAAATTATCCCGCGTAGAGCGGGGAGAAGCACTTCATGCTAAGGATTTTTTCTTATCCATAATTTGAATTAGAGACCTCGGATTAATGGAGGAACTACCGCATCCACTGCGTTAGGGGTCGTTTGACAGTTGGTTAGGCGGGTATTGAATGTAGAGATTAGTTGTGATTGAATCTATATATTATTTTATGCAAGTATTAGTTATTCATGTAGCAATTATATATGTATTAGTTATTCTACCTTATATAATGCATAGAATAATTCATATATTGCATCATAACTTCTACTACATATAATAAGTTCTTACATATAACTTATTTCATACCTATCTACCAAGAGTCATATAAATTAGGGAAAAAGGACAAATATACCCTCAAACTATCGTAAATGGTATGCAGATACCTTCTGTCATACTTTTGGGACATTGGTGCCCCTGTCGTCCAAAAATTAGAGCATATATGTCTTTCACTCTAACAGAAGACTAAATAAGGACACGTGGCACAATCTTATCCGTCGATCCGATATTTAATAAATATCGGGTTCGTGGATAAGATTATGACTTTTTTTTTGGTTTCCCACCCGGCGTTCGGAGTCCACATTGGAGCTCCGACTAAATCCGGATCGCACTCTACAAGGCCCATTCGGGGGTGGCGCTCCTAACAGGATTTTCTCCATATCCAGGGCTCGAACGCGAGACATCTGGTTAAGGGTGAAACACTCCCATCAGTGCACCACAACCCATGTTGGTGGATAAGATTATGACACGTGTATGTCCGTTAGTGTAAAGGGTATATATGTTCTACTTTTTGGACGGCAAGGGTACCAATGTCCCAAAAGTATGACAGATAGTATCTGCATATCATTTACGATAGTTCAGGGATATATTTGTCATTTTACCCTATAAATTATATAAAAAAATAATATATATAAATAACTTGAATCTTATTCAACTACCAAATGATCCTTGGTATTTTAATTTCAAATTATTGATATCATTAGCATGTTTTTTAATGAAAAGGAATAAAAAGCTTAAGTCATATCGTCGGCCCTTATAGCTGTCGGCATAATTCATTTAGACACCTTAACTAGGACTTGTACTTGTTGAATACCTAAATTGTTCAAAATGTGTGTCTATTAAACACAAAATGTTAATGTGGAAAAATAAGTGTATATCACTGTTGCTAAGCGAGTTTTGATTTTATTTTTTATTTATTTTTAGATAAGGTGGTACCTAGAGATGGAAATGGGGCGGGGCGGGTTTAAGGCTATGTGGGGCGGGCGGTTTAAGGTTGTGTGGGGCGGGTTGAAGTGGGTTTTTAAAAAACTAATGCGGGGGGAGGGGGGGGGGAGGAGGGGGAGGGGTGGGGTGTTACCGGTGTATGTGATTTTATGTGGGTTTAAATTTAATTTAATTTTTTTACATGTTATAAGAGTGGTAGAACATTATTTATTAAGATAATTTGTTTAAAGCAACTAAAATATTCAAGATAGTAAATGAAAATGGTTCAATAAAAAATAATTCAATTTCTAACGTGTTTTTCAATTGACCTCTAAAAAATAAAATTTTAAGTCGCTATCCTATTAAATCAATACAACTTAATGAAAAAATGAATTTATTTTTATGATTTTTTTTTGTATCAAACTTAACTAGAAAAAGAAAATATTAAAAAAAGTATGTAGGTCGGGTTCATGCGGACCGGATCTATGCAGGGCGAGATGGGGCGAGTTGAAAATGAAAATAAATGTTATGCGGAGCGGGATGAATTAAAAATTTTGCGGATTAAACTCAACCCGCCTCGCCCCCACTCCGCACCACCCCATTGTCATCCCCATTGGTACCTATTTTTTGAAACTTAATTGGCATGCATTATTAACTAAATAATTAAAAATAATAATTAGTTCCACATTAATCTCTTCATAAAATAAAACAACCCCACCTCACCCCACCCCCATGTACCAGAGGTTTTCTTCTTCAACCTACCATTCTAAAGATTTTAAATTCTCAGTCTTTTGTTTCAGTTCTCTTTTTCTTCAATTTTTGTTGAAAAAAAAAACTGAATCTGCTTATTTAATTTGCGAGAAGAAAAAAATTGGAACAATGAAGTTAAAAGAATTGACCGATATCCGTCCATCTCTATTTTCGATCACTCCGATTAAACAAACATCACCACTCATTAAACTTACTAAAAATGAAATTAAAAAATTCAATATACTTTCGATTTCTCTTTGATGCGGATTTCAAAATAATTATTCGACGTCGTTTTATTTAAACAAAAATCTCAAGAGGAATAGAGAATTAATTTTCTGGATTATTAAATAAAGGCTAGAAAATATTTTCCATTTTCTAAAATTGAGAATTTATATTTTATTGCTAAAATGGGTACTTGTGTCATGTATCGTAATTCGATTTGTGATTATTTTAAGATAGTCACACGTAAAATATTTTTAAAGCAAGTTTTCATTTTATGTTTAATAAATACATATTCGTTAATATTATAATGTCTAATAGGTAATAGTTTTAGTTGAGATGTCTGAGTAAAGTGCGTAACAAAAAAGTTATACCGACAACAGCATCTTTAATTTATTTAAGAAACAAATGTGAACGCATGGATGCTATAAATGATTCCTTTCAAAATTATAATGAAACTTCTCTCACTTCCCAATTATTTTGCATATATGGTGGCATGGAAGTGACCAAAGGGGCCTCTCACTACCACTCCCGTTCATGACACTGTCTTTAAATAATAATTGATATAGGTATTCGTGCGATATATGGATAATATTAAAATATTATTTTTAAAATATGATGTCTTGTTTGAGCATATTAAATTATAGTAATTTAAAAAAAAAATCTAAATATTATATTGTTCCCCGTTGAAATGTACTGTCTCCCTCTCCCTCCCTCCCACGTCCACCGCCTCTTTTTTTTTAATCCCTCCATAACTAAATTTTTTATAAATAGAGACAATATATCATAAATAATTTTTATCTATCATATTTTCTTATTGCATTGTTCAATATTTTTAGTTATTGAACTGATAATATTGATTTTATTAACTTATCATTTGACTTAATATAATCAATAACTTGATTTATTAATATAAAATAGATATATTTATTTTATTTACTCATATTTTTTCTTAAAATATTTAATTTTTATTCTATTGTCCACATCTTTTCTTTTTCAAAATTATAAACAATAATTTATGTGTTAATTTTAGGGGTGGTAAAATCAAATCCAACCCGCCCAATCTATTTAAGATTGGACGGGGTATTGACCCTCCCATTCATTAGATCAACCCATCGAAAATTAAATAGTTTAAGAAAAAAATATTGTACTTTTTAAAAAAAATAATAAACTTTGGTTTATGAAAAATCTTGTCAAAATATTTTTAATTTTTTTTTTCCCAACTTGTTGAATATAGCCATAATAAAGAAAATAATTTTATTAAGTACTAAAATAGTTTAAAAGAACAAATAAAACAATTAAGTATAATAAAAATTGGATTGAGTTTAGTCTTCACCTATAATGTTACCCATTACCTTACCTATTTTGACCCAAGCAAATTTGGATTGGGTTGGGTTGGGTTTTGACCGGATTATTATCTTAACCCATTATGTCATAAGTAATTGAGCTTCTTCTCTTTTATTTTCGAGTTTAAATTTAAGTTACTTAGATATTTATATTTAAATTTAAGTTACTTAGACAAGTTGTCCTAGTGTGTTTAACTGTTCAACTACGACGCCGTTTGATTTTATCTAATTGAGAGAGACGTAGCCTCCATCATATCTCAAAAACTTCGAGCAAAAGTACTCTTTGTACTTTCTCAGGTAACTTTAAAGCTTGTTTAGCAATAATCTATTTTTGAAGATTTAGCTTTGCGCGTTTGTAGTGTAAAACTTATATCTCATTATAGAAAAATCAAAATCACAAGCTGTTTGATTTTTTCAAAACTAGAAACATGAAACTACAACATAGCAAAGATTTGCAGCCAAACTCCTCTTCAATTACTACAGTTTTGATTTTCAATATTGAACCCGTTTTTTGATAGTCAGATTTGTGCGTATGTAGCGTAAAATTCATATCTCATTATAGAAAAAGCGAAATCGTAAGCCGAATGATTTTTTTCCAAAACTAGAAACATGGAACTACAACATAGAATAGATTGCAGCCAAATTGTTCTTCCATTGCTACACTTTTGATTTTCAATACAGAACTCGTTTTTTATGGTCAGATTTACACGTATGTAGTGTAAAATTCATATCTCATTGTAGAAAAATTGAAATCACAAGCCGTTTGATTTTTCCGGAACTAGAAACATGAAATTACAATGCAGCAAAGATTTGAAACGAAATTCCTCTTCCATTGCTACAATTTGATTTTTAATGTTGAACTAAACTTCATATTTTTGTCTTTTGATTTCTCCAATTGTGTTTTAATATTTTTTCGTTTTATTTTATTTTTTATTTCTATTATTTTAGATTTTTTTTTTTTTGTATTTTTATTATTCTAAAATTTTCTAAAAGTTTATTTTTTATATTTTATTTCCTTCTCAAATCTTTACCTCATGTAATTCGATGCAACTTTTGGTATTATCTATCTATTTTCCATGTCATGCTTATTTTATTTTTATTGGCATAATTTTGATAGTATTCTAATTTTTAAATTAAAGTAGAATTCATTGTTGAATAAGATTATAGACTTAGGTTTTTTTTTTTTGAAAAAAATCATATTTATGTATGTTATGTTGAAATTTGACATAAGACTAATTTGTTTTGAATTTAGAACTTATGTTATATTTTCAGTTTCATTTGTTTTAGTAGTATTAACTTGAGACTTCACATTGCAAGTTAGATTTGATAGATTATCTTTTTTGTCAAATATTTTAATAATTTATGACATTTTATTTATAATATTAATCTTTTTGTCAAACATGCGTTTCATGATATTCATAGAAATCTCGTGCTTTTAGTTTTTATGATTTGTTCATTGAGAAATATAAATCAATTATTTTTTCATAATATTGGTTAAGAACATATGCATATTAGTAATATATTTTCAAAAGACAATATATATCTTAAATATTTAATTGAATATCATTTATAAAATTTATAAATTTTAAATAATTAACTTTTATTTTTAAAATTTAATATAATCTTATGATTGCAAGCACATGTGTAATTACAATATGTCAAACAAATATGTCAGTGTAATTACTAGGTTGTATAATTACAAAGCTGATAATTACTACCCTAGTAATTACTCCAATTCTAATTACCAGGTGACTTTGGTGGAATTTGTAGTCCGTTTTCATAATTGACTATGGAATCATCAATAATTAATGTCATTAACTATTTTCAATGTATCAAAAACATGATTGAAGAATATATTCAATTTTTAAGTAAAAATATCTTAAAAGAAACTAGTTTATAGTATAAATATGTATCTTATTATCATTCTGATTAAATTTGGGCCATTTTTCCAATTTTAAAATCTAATTTTATTGTTTAAAATTGGTACGTGTGGATGTCACATGGTAAGGATGAATTAAGAAGACCATGCCATTCTTCCTAAAACTAGGTGCTTTTGTTGTTTATAATATCTCATGATTTTGCTGTCAATGTCAAGAAAAGGCGGCAACTTTATTGGTCAGGTGTTGGCGGCAACTAGGTCCTTCAGTCATGTGCCCATTTCCACGCCACGATCTGGAAAACAATTGGGCTGTGACTTGTGAGGCTTGTTCAACATACAAAACGAATCTTCCTAGTATTTCATGCGTTCACATTTGCTTTTTCTAAACATCTTTCCTTCACAAATGACATGCTTACCCTCTAATGTGCTTCAATGGTATGTCATTGTTAGCCTTGTTTGGTCAAAAGTTTTTGGGAGATAATTTAGGGGTTGTTTTGAAACTGAGTTGTTATGTAGATATCATATATTATATAAATAATATCAAATTTGATAGCTAATTGGGAGATATATGAAATTAATTAATATTATTGCATTTGATTTGCTATTTAGAATCAGCACAACTAACACATACCAGTTATCAAACGATCATTAAGTGTACTTTTAGAGAGTCGTAGAAATTTAAAAAAAGAAGCGTTTGGAATTTTTTTGGGAGAAAAAAAAAGTTTTAGAGAGCAATAGAAAATAAACAAGTACTTTCTTCGTTTCTATTTACATGCCACTTTTTTAGATTTCACGTGCATTACTATTCCGCCTTTATTTAATGTTTTTTTTGAAGTTAAGTTTTCAATCAATGAACATGAATTAATTTATTTGACCAATAAACACGAATCATTTACTTAGTTTTTCTAGATTAGTCATTTATGTATTGATTTTGTATAATATCAAATAATAAGGATCATCTATTTTTTTAATATTAAGAATAACATGTAAATAAAGTAACGTATAAATAGAAACGAAGAAAGTAATTAATTTTTTAAAAAAAAGTAGTTTTGGAAGGAACTATTTAATTCTTTCTTGGAAACATTGAATTATTCGTTGAGGTGAAAGGGCTGTTTAGTCATTAAAATAGACAATTAAAAGTCCGCCTATGATGTGATGGAGTCCACGATTTTTCACAAAAATCCAAAATTCCTCCAATTTTCAATTCACTCACCTACCAACCATACAACGAATCCAAAGATCCTAATAAAAGAAAGAAGAAGTCCCATTTACACCAATCTCAGCCGTTTATAATTCATATCTCAATCCTCACCACACGATCATACTAATCCAACGGTCTGTATTCACCTACTAGAACCTTCTCTTTCTTCAAAACCCCCCCTTATATCTTCCCCTTTTGGCACAACTCATTTCCCATTTCATTTCAGTGCTTGTGGTCTGCTCGTGCCCTTTCGTTTAACGTTTTGCGTTTCCATTTCTGCTTCTTCAGGTTTTTATCTCTTTCATCTTTCTACTCTCTGATCTAATGCTGTTTCTGTTTTTTATATGTACTTTATCCATTTTTTTAATGGTCGATTCATGTTTTAATGCTCTTTTATGGCCGATTGAAGTTTTCAAGCTCTTTTATGTTGTGATATGTGTTTTCCGCTGCGATTTTAGTGTGGTATCAAAATTTCTGAAATACCTGTTTTTTATTTTTTATTTTTTATTTTTGGATTAGCTGCTCCTAATAGAGGCGGATCTGTGATTTTAAAGATGATATCTGAACTTGATGTGAATATTTTGTAGTACTATTGATAAAATTTTCAAGAAAAAAAAGTATATATAAGTTGTTTTTTGATGAATGTATATAGATGTTTTAACTATGATTTTAGTTTGATCAGTGATTTTAGTTTCTACGAACTTTTTTCTTTTCTAAAATGTGAAGTTGATTGAAGTTTTCAAGCTCTTTTATGGCCTTGATGTTGTGAAATATGTGTGTAGATGTTTTCCACTGCGTTTTTAGCGTAGTATTAAAATTTCTGAAACAGAGTCTGGATCCGTGATTTTAAAGACTACATCTGAACTTGATATAAATTTATAAAATTTGCAAGAGAAAGATCTATGTAAATTGTTTTTCGATGAAGGTATGTTTTAGCTATGATTTAGTTTGAGAGGTTTAAGTTTCTAGGAACTTTTTTTCTTTGCTAAAATGGGTAGGTAGGTGAAGTTTATTTAAGTAACAAGGTATAACTGTTAAGTGTTTATGATCGGTTGATTTTTTATTGTGAAGCTTGGGATCTTATTGTGCTTAAATGTTGTGTAGAACAATTACTATGGGTAAGTGCTATCCCACTGTGAGCGAGGAGTACCTCAAGGCTGTTGACAAATGTAAAAGGAAACTCAGAGGACTCATTGCTGAGAAGAATTGTGCTCCTCTTATGCTCCGTCTTGCGTATGTTCTCTTCAATTGGTTTCTTGCGGATTCTGCATATTTAAATTGTCCTATTTATTTTTGTAAATGTTTAAAATGCTACCTAATTTTTCAATTTTGGCATGATTTTTAATATGTTAATTAGGTATTTTTAATGTTAATGATAGTGGAGCTCTGTTTTAAATAATGGTTGAATGATTAGTTTGACAGTGTATACAATACATTAGATCAAATGGTACAAGGAATTATAATTATTGAGAAATTTGTATAAATGGATAGTATTACACATTTATCAATATTTGGAATAGGAAATGTCACGTGAATTGAAATGATAGCAATAAATGTTTTACAAAAAAAAAGGAAAGTTGTTCCATGACCTTAAAGATATTTTCTGTTCTCTCAGATGGCACTCTGCTGGTACATATGATGTGTGTTCCAAGACTGGTGGTCCCTTTGGTACCATGAGGTTCAAAGCTGAGCAAGCTCATGGTGCAAACAATGGTCTTGACATTGCTCTCAGACTCTTGGAGCCCATTAGGGAGCAGTTTCCCACCCTCTCCCATGCTGATTTCTATCAAGTATGTATCCTTGCGTTGATTGTTAGTATTTTTTTTAACGGTTTATATTTTCTTAACAAAGTGCAGAACTAACTTGTTATTTTCTTTCTGGTGCAGTTGGCTGGTGTTGTTGCTGTTGAAGTTACTGGAGGACCTGATGTTCCCTTTCACCCTGGCAGAGAGGTTAGTTAGACTGTCTATGCAGCTTTGTAGCAATTCTAATTGACTTGTCATGACTAATGAGTAGTGCTTACTTCCAAATTTGAGGCCCAATTTGTAAGGATACTGATATGTGGTACTGGGAACTTCTATCGAAATTTTATGCTTTTGCCACAAGTCTCTTCTGCTACAATTTGTGAAATACTGCCCTATTTGTATTGGTAAACTAAGATATTATGATATGCACATGCTTCACTACTGAAAATTTGTGTATGTAAGTAACTCCTCCATTGTGAATTCTCATTCATACTCTTATATTCCTTTTCCTACTTTATGTACATAAACTTTGTTTTACTTATATTCGGAGTGTGCCATTTTCATCCCTCTGGACCAAGTTTTGGCAAGTCATATTTATAATTTTATACCAACTAGATTCTAATTTTGCAGTTGGTTGTTTGAGAAGTTTATACTGTTTGCTTATTTTAACATCTGTTTTCTTCCAACATATTCTAATGATTTGTAAGGTGATTGTTCTCCGTATGCAATTTATCCTTCATTAAAGTATTCATGCTGGTCTTTAAGTGACTTAACCTTGTCAAGATTTAAATTTACTCATTTAGTGAAATCTGAATCTATGATTACATTACCTTGCCAGGACAAGCCAGAACCACCAGTTGAAGGTCGCTTGCCGGATGCCACCAAGGGTATGATAGACTGATAGCTTTATAGAGTAGATTTTGATTGCAAAACTCTGTAGAGGAACATAATATTTCTCGCAATTTGCCTGCCTTGGTAATCATATGTAAACCTAATGCAGGCTCTGACCACTTGAGAGACGTGTTCAAGAAACAAATGGGTCTTTCTGACAAGGATATTGTTGCACTCTCTGGTGCCCATACCTTGGTTTGTTGCCTGCTTTTACTGTTTAATCCTATTGGCTGCGAGTTTCTATTCCTACATACTTATTTCTTAGTGATATTTTTCTCCAGGGAAGGTGCCACAAGGAGCGTTCTGGTTTCGAGGGACCTTGGACCGCCAATCCTCTTATCTTTGACAATTCATACTTCACGTAAGAATACTAAACATACATGTCTTTTTTCAGTTCTCCATTTATGGAATACTTGTTCAAAAAAAGTTGTTCATTTCTGGAGTACTGTTTAACTGCAAACTATTACCAGTCCCATTTTGTTTACAAGACATTTGTTATTGTCAGGGAGCTTTTGAGTGGGGAAAAAGAAGGGCTCTTACAGTTGCCATCAGACAAGGCTCTCCTCAGTGATCCTGCTTTCCGGCCCCTTGTTGAGAAATATGCTGCGGTTAGTATATATAAACTGTAAATATCATTCATCATCCAAGTTGTAAAATGCAGGCTGTGTTGACTAATAGGAACAACTCTTTGCTTATGTCAGGATGAAGATGCCTTCTTTGCAGACTATGCTGAGGCTCACTTGAAGCTTTCTGAATTGGGGTAGGCATAATATAACTAATTGAAAACTCATCTATACATCTTCTTATTGAAAGATATTACAATTCTGCTTCGATATTACGTCTAACCTATCATTTTTTTTTTTAATGCCAGATTTGCTGAAGCTTAAGATGGTGATCGGAAGAGCTGGGAGTGGTGGCATATTTTTGTTAATGGTTCATTTCTTTAAAGCCCGCTGGAGCTGTTGTTTTTTGCTGCTCTATATATCATGATTTAAATTTGGCAGCTACATTAGACGATGATATTGTGACACTCTTGCAGCTTATTAATAAGTTTCTAGTATTTTGTATTTGTGGTTTCATCGCTTTTGTTAATTTTAAATTAATTACTCAGCTGAACTTGGTACGTTAAGGAAAGAAATGCACGATATGCTCCAACTCTCCACTCAGTTGCCTAGGAAGACTTACGTGATTGAGAACATAATATTATAATATATGATAAATTGGTCTAGAGATTGGACCGATGCTGTACAGTTATGTTTATTGTTTGTTATTCGATGAAAGGACACAGAGAAATATGGAGAATAGAAACTATTATTGTTAATTTTTAGATGGGTAATTAAAAACCAAGCTAAGATAGTCTTAATTTTTTTAAAGCATTTAGACGCATAATTTAAGATGTTCAATGTCACGTTGCATCATATGTTTTTACTAGTAAAAGGAGCACCTTCATAATATCATAATATATGATAAATGTCTATGTCTAACTATTGTCGTTAAATACATTTGTGATGTATCGATTTTGGATTCTATATAATTTTTAGTACAAGAGATTTTGCCTGGGTGCATTGCTCTTTCGATGAAAAAAGTTGCGTATTTCTTGACCAAATGATAACATTCTTCTTTTTCCAAAATAGCAAGGCTATAACATGGAAGCCTTTCACTATCTTCTGAGTCCTATAAAATTAAAAGAACAAACAAGAAAAGAAAAGAATTGATAGAAAAAAAAAAGTGATTACATTTTCTTTTAAGCTTTGCAATTTATCATTAAACTTCTTGTTAAGTTTCCCATCAAAACTGGGAGGTGGGTTGGTACTCATCCTAGGTGTCCATGACCCGATTCATAGTGGGATGGGTGGAACGGGGGAAGAATTACATAATGCACCTACAAATTCGACTATTGAAGCTCCGACTCAAACTCAAACCCTCAGTCCGAAGCTAACCTTCCCCTTATACTTCCTTATGAAGGGCAAGACCATAGGTGTTATTGAAGTTGAGAATGGATGACGAGACACAATAATTAATAACTTGGCAACTGTAAATGATTCAGTGACGTGGCACTAGTTAGTTAAGTCAGTTAGTTAGTGGATGTTAGCTAGCTGAATTTGTTAGAAAAATGTTTGTATTTATATGTGACTAGATTCTTACACTTTTAAAGTGTCTTATGTCTACGTATATAATTTTGCTTATTTCGATTAATAAGTTAGATCAATTTAAGTAGTATTTATTTTCATAAATAGAAATATATTATCTTAAGAAGTTAATATCTTTCGACTCAAGTGATGTGGATAAAGAGCTACTAGGCCAATTATAAAACTAAGTGTTGTTAGTTTCTCTAATATGCATTTTTTTGCAGTAGTACATTTCATGTGGGAAAAAATAGAAAATGGAGAAGCAAGTTCTCAAAAAGATAAAAAAGGTAAATGGAGAAAAGTAAACGTATCATAATCTTCTGTTCCTTATAGTTGCCTTTTGCATATTCTAATGTTAATATTATTGGTGATTATGAAGTGCTTTTAGGTAATTTTAAAATGTTCACAAAACTACAATCTTTGCTATATTATTTTTGTGTTGGGAGAATATGGTCTAAAGAAGAAAAAGAAAAGTAGTATAATTTTTTTTTTTTGTGTTGTTAAATTTTAAGATCTTACTTTTGGATACTAATCTTGCACATAGTAATTTTGTCATTAAATTTTTTTAATAAAATAGAAAATACTTTTATTTCTTAATGTTTTTCAAATTGAAGTAGGATAAATATTTTCTAATTAAAAAAAATTATCACTAAAAAAAGAGAGAATGTGTTTATAAAGAAAAGAAATAATATACTATTTGAAAAGGACATTTTTGACCAATTCAGTAACAATAAGGACATTTTTGGATGAAACTAGTGAAGGCAAGAGCATTTTTAGCAGAGGGAAAATGTGTGAACCACATCACATAGTTATTCTAAGATGGCAAGTAGAAGAAGTGCTCTTTGTGGTATAACAAATATTTGTACAAGCAAGGAGAAACATAGGGAAGTCGGTCACTAATCGTTTTGAGAAATAAAAATTGACTGAGCTAAAAACTTTGTAAAGACAATATACAATCTATGTGATAAGATCCGGTGGTAAGTAGAAGCAACACGGATTACTTTGCTCTGTACATCTGATTCTGCCAACATGCATATTTGAAAACGTATCTACCATGGTTTTACCATTTTCACATATATATCTTCTGTTTGTGTCAATGATACTAGCATATGAGTTTATCCTTCATCACCAAATGACAATGTAAAGGATCAACTACTTGAAAATATCAATGGCATAAGAACTGATTCATTCTTAATGTTTAACCAAAATTATATGAATATTACATTTCAACAACTAAAAATCTTGTTCCTATCCTTGTCGACATCAAAATTGATGGCAAAAAATTTAGAGATGCTTTTACTTGGAACTCAAATGAGGGAGGAGGTCCCTATCCTAATCTGGAAAATTGGTTATACCTATTTAAGTGGCTAAGTGAAGGGATATTCTTTTCATTAATTTGCTATAATTGGTAAAATGTTGTCATGTTAGGTAATACATGCAAACATCCCTAATAATTGTAATTACAATTTTAAAATCAGTTATCAGTAGATATTTTTTTTTCTTCAATTTCTAATATTTAAAATTGAGACTTTTGATTAAAGATGAAAGATAATCAAATTGAAACAATTGATTTGAACGTAGTCTTCAACTTATTTTTCAATAGTGAATAAAACAATTAAATTATGTGGTTCAATTACTTTGCTTAGCCACGCCCACACTTAGGAAACAGTTGAGATATGCATTAACTGTTGACTTTAAATATGTCAGATAAGTCATGCTTCAATTTTGGACTCCACATAATTGGAGAACAATACTAGAAACTAAAAATATTGAACTAGTCATAGATGCAAATGACCCTTTCTTTCACCAAATGTGATGCTTCTTTTCAAAATAGGACTACAAATTTGGAAACCTTCTCTTCACAAACTTCTGAGTTTTATAATCTAACAAAACAAGCCATTTGGAACCCCCTCCCCTTAAAAAAAGATTTGTACAAATAGTTGGCCAATTTTTTTCTTTCTAATTGATTTACATAAACTATTGTCACGTCCTTAGTCTTTTACTAAGCGCACGTGTGATACTTGACAATTTGCTCACGTTCTTGCATCACTTGCTCACGATCTTGCTATGCCAAGTCAGTCTAAAACTCTAAGAATCGCTGAATCGATCTAATACCACCACTGCCATTAAAATACGTCAATGAAAGCACCAATGTAACAAACTCAAATTCCTCACTATATTAATAAGAGAATTGGAATGTGATTGCAACATTAGAATCGTAATCGTAATTGCAATACTCAAACAACTAAATTACAATGGAAATGCTGAAATAACAAGTAACTAAGATAGAGATTAAGAACTGGGATGAGAAGCTTAGATTCTAGAAGAAGAAGGAGAGAGGAATAACTGTTTTTCTTTAATATGCATAACTCCTGAATCACTGACCACTACCCCTTTTGATGGAACGGTTTCCACACCCACTACTTGATCAGGATTCCAAATTAACCTGATCCTATTGCTTTTTATCAGCCCAATAACTCTTGTCAGCGTACTAACTACTCGTGTGATCTGAATACCGTGTACTTAATTCATAACAGCATCATATCATAAAATTTATAACTTTAATCAATAAATTACATAGCGCATACCAAATAACCCCTTTAATAAGTTGATTATAGAGGCTCACTTATCGAATGGTTCTAATTATCATTGATGTGTCATCCTAGATTTGTGTATATGATTCAATAAAGTCTTGCTAATTAAAATATTATTTTTCTGACTCATTCTTCCTTCTCTTAAGTAAAATTCATACGAACAAACTTTCATTCTTCAATTGACTCAAATTACACAACATTATTTTTGACTATAGTCATAGCTTGTTATAATACTACTAATATTTTAATCTCAAAGGATTAATATTTTTTCTACTTAGTGGAATGGATTATTTTATCTCTAGAGGAGACCAATATTTTATAAAAAAAATTTACCAATAATTTTCAATATTAGAAGTTATGGTAGGATGTCAATTCATAGTGAGTATTTAATTATACGATGTAAACGTGTACGGATAGAAAATCAATAAATTAGAATTATCTTCTAATGTGTTGTGTTGTGTTGTGCTGGTGAGTGAGCATAAGCCGCCTTGGTCCACTCAAATTGAGTCCAAAAAATAGGCATGCTTGCTTGTATATAATTATTAAATAGATTTGAGTTAATACCATTTATAAAATTACACTATATATATATATATATATTATTTTTGTCCAAATATGACTTCAACTTAAAAATATATTTCTTCAAACTTAACTTCAAAAAGACTATTCTTTTCCATATCTCAATCCTATCATCAATGTCCAAACAACTACTTAGGGTCATTTGACATGAGTACTTTTTTCCCTTTTTACAAAAAAAAGTATTCCTAAATTATTGTTTTGTAATACATTATAATATAATGAATTTGGAAGATAATTCAAAATAGTCAAAATTAGTTTTCAAAAAAAATTTACTCATGAAATATGAAATGCATGTCTAAATATAATTTCAATTTTTAAATATCGCTTGATTTATTTTTCAAACTGCAACATAACAATAACAACAACATATTTAATATAATCTTAGTGCAACATAACAACAACAATATATTTAATATAATCTTACAAGTAAAGTTTAGTAGAAAAAATAAAAATGCCAATCTATATAGAGTAAGTGCTTTCAATTCAAAACTATTACATAGTATAATTGCAAATTATGTTAAAAAAAAATTTGGTAGAAAATCTTTTTTTTTTTAAATTTCTATTCACAAATAATTTTGGCCAAACAAGAAGAAAAAGGAGGTGAAGTTGACTCGGCGGCTAAATATAATATGGAAAATAAGGAGAAAAAGTGTAATGTATATTTGTTGAGTCAATGGTATCCACGACACCTAACGCGTTCTCTTCTTCTTCCCATCAAACTTCCTTTCTCCTTCCTTGCTGCAATTCCTCCATTGACCCATAGACACCCTCTTCAATCAATCATATTATATATAGTCATATTTGATGATATTGTGTAAATTAGGTTCTTACTAAATCTATCTATAATGGTTGATGCTAATATGAGTGGTGCTCAATTCCCTGATTTTCCTAAAATTGTCACTCATGGTGGACAATATGTTCAGTATGACATTTTTGGTAATTTTTTTGAGATTACCACGAAGTATCGACCTCCTATCATGCCTATTGGCCGTGGCGCTTATGGAATCGTCTGGTAACATATACCTTCCTTTTTTTCCATTTTAATGTTGTTTTTCATGGGTTCAGATCTAATATTTATTGTGATTTTGTTGTTTTACTCACTTTCAATACTCTCTCTTTCGCAGTTTATGTGAAAGTGTTTGATTGGGATATATATAGAGTATTTTGAAACTTGTGGTCTAAAATGAGATAAATGACAAGTTTGTTGTTAATTGTTACTCCATCTGTTCAAGTTTAAGTGTTTTAGTTTGATTAAACACAGAGTTTTAAGAAATAAAAAGAGATTTTTGGATATTGTTATCCTAAATAGAAAGTTGGAATTGGAGAACTTAATAGTATATATAGAAAAAAAGACACTCTTTTTGGTACAAACCAAAAATAAAAAAATGAGACACTTAATTGGGATGGAGGGAGTACTAAATATGGAAAAATGTCATTCTGTTTTGGACGACTGAAAAAGGAAAGAGTGTCGTATAAATTGGGTTCAGTTGAATCCATTGCACTAGAGGTAGGTCCATCATTGATTGTCAATAGCTCTTTCCATCAAGGCTAAAGCAAATGGAAAGAAATCTCATAGTTTTATCTATGTGCCACACCTTTGAGTTCCATGAAGTTACTTTTTCTTGGGGATAAGTAGTAGTTGCACATGATATTGACATATTTAGTTTGTGTATTTACTGACTTCAAATTTTCGATTCGCTAGGACTCTTGAGTGACTAATTATGGTGCTTTCTGTGTCTATCTGTGTGAAGCTCGGTGTTTAATGCGGAGCTGAATGAGATGGTTGCAGTTAAGAAAATCGCCAATGCTTTTGATAATTACATGGATGCTAAGAGGACGCTCCGTGAAATTAAGCTTCTTCGCCATTTAGACCATGAAAATGTGAGTCTTCTTGTGTAACTTTTTCACTTTGGCTATTGCTTTACAGACTAGTACTGTTTCACTCTTTTCCCCTAGTATCAGGATATGTGTATAGTTGGGATTAACTAGTTATCTGTATAGGAAAAGTGAGGTGAGTTATGATTAGTATTGGACTGAAATGAACCTGAATAGCGTGAATGAATGTACAAGATTCATATAGTCGATCCCAACTGATCTCCCTCGTTGTAGTGGAATTTCCAAAAGCCGATAATAAACTATTCCTCTGGTTTTCAACGGTAAAATAACATGATTTTCTGGTTATCTAATATGCAAATTACCTACAATTGGACATAAAATTTTTACAATCACTATTACACTAATGAAAAATTATATAGTACAAGTACCTCATACTTTTTGCTTATCAAGGAAATCAAAAATGCTATGCAGGTCATTGGTTTAAGAGATGTGATTCCTCCGCCCTTACGAAGGGAGTTTTGTGATGTTTACATTGCTACTGAACTCATGGATACTGATCTTCACCAAATAATTAGATCGAACCAAGGTTTATCAGAGGATCATTGCCAGGTAAACCCACCCCCTGCTCACCCAAATGCTTTCATGGATACCGTCTTTATTGTTTCTCTAAATATTTTTAAAAATGTTTCTTTTGCAGTACTTCATGTATCAGCTTCTCCGTGGGCTAAAGTACATACATTCCGCGCATGTTATTCATAGAGATCTCAAACCAAGTAACCTCTTGCTAAATGCAAATTGTGATCTTAAGATATGTGATTTTGGTCTTGCAAGGCCAAACCTAGAGAACGAAAATATGACAGAATATGTAGTAACCAGATGGTACAGGGCACCGGAGCTTTTGTTGAACTCTTCAGATTACACTGCTGCCATAGATGTTTGGTCTGTGGGTTGTGTCTTCATGGAGCTTATGAATAGAAAACCTTTGTTTGCTGGAAAAGATCATGTACATCAAATACGTTTGCTAACTGAGGTAAAAACTGATTCATGAAAGATATATATAACAGAATAGGATACACTTTTTTCATGTTTTTACATGGAACGACTCTTTACCATGTGGATTCTTGACTTGACATCATCTATTTGAGCTGTCTAAATGGGAAAATTTCCTTCCCTTCAAACAATCATTAACATGAGCTTATTTTAGACTGCAAATAACAACTTAGCATTACCTTTCTGAGTGATGTTGTGAGAAACAAATGCTCATTTCTGCCTTTATTTTTCTCAGCTTCTTGGCACTCCTACAGAATCTGATCTTAGCTTCCTCCGAAATGAAGATGCAAAAAGATACGTCAGGCAACTCCCACAACATCCACGCCAGCAGTTAGCAAAAGTGTTCCCTCATGTGAATCCATTAGCCATTGATCTTGTAGATAAGATGTTGACACTCGACCCTACTAGAAGAATTACAGGTAATTTTCCTATCTGCACTGTTATTTAAGATAGACTGGAAAGCTTGAAAGACCATCAATTTGACTCAAAAGAATCTCTTTTTGTAATAAAATCATAATATACCTTTTTTCTTGAATGTATTCACACTTTCAACTTATTGAGTCCATCTTGCCACCATATCTTCTTACTTCTTGCATTAGTGTAATAAGAGGAGCTAACGCGACTGCAAGTCCCTTCGGGAAGAAAGACTTAATATAATATCAAATTAATTAATTTGTGATTAAAAAAAGAAGGGGTTGATTAAGCACAATAGACTGTAAATCTATGGCAGTTACAGTCACTCCATCATGTTTATCGTCACTTATCTTTAGGAAAGCTTGTCATTCTTTCCTCCTCCGTAAAAAGAATTCATTTTTGCATAAGCCTGCTTTTTAGCTCATTTTAGCCCAAATAACTTTTGGACAGGTCATTGACCTGCTTATTTATCAATTTACCCCCATTTGACACCCCTAGGCTACACTAAAGGAAGATTCTTGCTGCAACATTTTCGATTCATTCTCTTTTAAGTTCATCGTGTAATATATTTGTCTTTGGTTGCAGTTGAGGAAGCATTAGCTCATTCATACCTCGCAAAGCTCCATGATGCAGCAGATGAACCAGTCTGCCCCATCCCGTTCTCTTTTGACTTTGAGCAACAAGGGATAGGAGAAGAGCAGATTAAAGACATGATTTATCAAGAAGCCTTGGCGTTGAATCCTGAATATGCTTAAGCATAAGAGAAATCAGTTCTTCTCTTGCTTCCCAAGTGTGGATTTTCTTGCTTGGACCAGCCCTCTCGAAGTTTTTTTTCACAGGGTCAGTAGTAGTCCTTTGCAACTTTAATGTAAGGCAGCCTTCAGTGTGCAGCCATTTTTATATACCTTTCTTCTTTATTTTTTTCTTAATTATGGTGGTGAATGGGCTAACTTGTGGGCACTCGACTATTCGATAGGATATATGCCATCTCCCACCAACAAAAACATTTATATGTCTTCCACTCATGTTGTATTATGTACAGTATGTAGAAAATGTATCAAGAATCTATTTGTCATTTTGAAGATTTGGGTGTAATTTTCTGTGTTCAACTATTTGTGCATGAACTACTATGCTATTGGAATGGAGTAGTACTGGAGAGATACATGATATCAGTTTTTGACATTTACTAGTGCTGTTGGCCATACACGGTTTTTTATATTGCTTTACTTGAGTCGAAGTTTTATCACCAAACTAATAAGATTAAATGTACTAATTTGCTACACTAATAAGATATCGATTGATTTGGTATCAGATTAAAAATTATCGAATAGTGTATCAACTAAGTCTAAGAGAACGGAAATTAAATCACAAACATATAATCCAACTTCCACTAAGAGAATGAAAATTAAAAGGGAAAATCAATATATATATATATATATATATATATATATATATATATAAAGCTGAAACATAAAAACGATGATGTGGCGCTCTCTCAAATTCTATTTATTTTTTTTATAGTTTTTTTGGGATTTTTCCTCATTTTAAAATACATAAAATATTAAGGCTTTATATTTAATTATTTCCTCATTAATGAAAAAACATAAAAGCTTCGGTTGAAAAATATAATAATTGAC
Source organism: Solanum etuberosum (assembly GCA_029582245.1). NCBI lineage: Eukaryota > Viridiplantae > Streptophyta > Magnoliopsida > Solanales > Solanaceae > Solanum > Solanum etuberosum. Next base: position 174,867 of record JAJONR010000768.1, read on the forward strand.
CATTAACTTTTGAAATATGAACTAAATGTTTTATTAGTATGCAGTAGTGTTGCACAGTTTTTTTCGCCCAGAAAATTCATTTCAATCCCCTTCTCCTTCCCACTAATTAATATTTATTAATAGGTATTAAATGTTGCACCTCTTCAAATTCTGGGCACTTAATAAAATGATAGTATAAATTAGGAACAAAGCTCCAACAATCTCATATGCTAGGTGAAAAACTCATGATGCTATATTTCATCAGGTAATTCTAATTATTATTTTTATTAGATAATTGTATTAACAAATCCTCTTATATGAAATTAAAGTAATGTGATATACTTATTAGTGGTTATACATGGTTCTAGGTATACTATGATCTCTTCTTAAATTTTCTTATGCATGGACATTTATTGTTATAATTTCTAAGCAATATATCTTTTCTTTGATTGTTAAGTATAATTTTTGCTGAATATGTTTCATTATTTGCAGAAAGTGTAAAGAAAAATGTATCAACAAGCTACAACAACTATTCAAATGGACTCCTTATCAAACTACTTATTATGAGTATCTCAAATATATATTTTTGATTATGGTTGTAGATATTATTAATTAAATATTTATAAGATTCAATTTTACTTAATATACATTTCTTTTAATTTGTTGGTTCAATTTTCTTTTTTTGTTCATTATTTTATTTAAGATTTTTTTTCTTTGTGTATTTTCGTAGGTGGTTACGAAAATAATAAATTGTTCATGAATAAGAACACTGAAAGGAAATTGATATCTCATCACCGTATAGACTTTAGTTTATTATTGCTTTCATTGATATTATTTCTCAAAACATTTAGATATCCGAAGGCTTGATCTTAATTAGTTTAAAAAAACAATGCCAATAAAATTATATTTTCTTCTGTACAAAATTGATTGACTGAGAAATGAAATCAAACTTAATTTTGACATATTTAAAGTTTCAAAATTAGTTCCAATTAAAAAGAGTGAATTACGTTGAACTAGCTATTTTTAAATTCGAATAATCTCATTTTAATATGAGTTGAATTTGTATTTGTATTTTACATGAGTAATCTGAATATAAGTTATTATCAATAGTTTAGTAAATCAAACAAACTTGAATTGAATTAGCACCACAATTTTAAATTTATCCACATATATGGTAACATGAAATTTAAAATTAATATCTATATATATTTATATATAGTTGGGCATAGACAAAGTGATATTACAACTCTGTAACCAATAACCACATTTTTCTTTTTTCTCATTTTTTTACCATTTTCCTATTTTTTTAATCTGTTCGTATTATTAAAACAAAAAAAAACAAAAAAATCCAAAGTCACTACTTCAATTTTTTTCTCCTAACATGTGTTACTCATTTCTTTCAATTACTCACTATTAACTACCACTTATTGTGTTCAAGTCTCTTTAATGTGTTAGTACCTATCATTTTAATTTAAAAATCTAACTTTAATTAAATAATTACTCAATTAATTAGGGCAAGATAATTACCATAAAATATAAGGAAAGGTTAAAGACGTTAGATTTCAAATAGGTGTTGAGAATATTAAAGTAGAAAAAAGTATCAAAAAATTGATTATTAAAAAATAAAGTGCAATTTTTGACTAACAACAAGAATAAGGAAAACAAGAAAATAATGAAATTAATTAAATAAATAAATATAGGAAGGATCGAAGGAAGTAACAATCCAGAAAAATAAAAAGACGAAGTAGGATAAGAGAGGGTAAGAAAACGGAGATAATCAAGAAGAAACTAATGAAACATCGAGAGAAAGTAGCTATTTTCTAAACTAGAGCTTATTATTTAGGGTATGAACAAATGAGGGGGAGATTAGATACGGGAATAGAAAAAAAAAGATTTTGAAATAAATAATAATTAAGAAACGATATTAAAATACAATTACTTTCTACTTATATTTACCAGTGTTTCATAACACACATATATATATATATATATAAAGAAGAGAGAAATACGATAAAATCTCACTAAATTAATACTCGGTTAATTAATAATCTCTAAGATAATAATTTTCTCCCGTCTCGACTTGGGCCAATGAAAAAAATTACTCATTTCAATTAGATAATAATAGGCCTGGCATATTTTGGTTAAAACCGAAAAAACCAACCAAACTGAATTTTTTTCAATTTTGATTTTGATTTTAAATTTTAAATTTTCAGTTTTTCCGTTCGATTTTTTATTTTTAAATAATTAAATTCGGTTAACCGAAAAATCGAATTTTATTGTTGGTCAAATATTTTAGACATTTTTCCATACATTCACAACCCATAAAAAACAAGCCCAACTCAAAAAAAAAATCCCTAAACGTAAGCACAATAATAGAAAGTCAATGAACAACAAATTTCCAATCTCAAAATTCAAATCTCAACCACCATCGCCGACAGACTCAAAGGCAAAGCGGAGACACCATCGATGACGCCACAAGACCACGTCGGTCCGATGCCAATTGTGACGTCTTCACCATCGTCGACGCCACAAGACCACGCAATTGTGGTGTCTTCCAAATCTCTGTTTTGATTGTGGAAAGTTCAGGAACTCTAAGAGGTTTGCTGGTTTTGGACAAAAGTGTTTGATAGTTTGGCTGAATTTTCAATGTATCAAATAACTTATTTTTGTTTCACATATTTTTTGTGTGTACGGAAATAAAGCCCTTTCTTAAAAAAAGAAAAGAATTGATCCAATTTAGAGAAGTTTACTGATGAATGATGATAAGAAAAAGGCCCAATATGATTATATTCAAATCGAAAAACTGAATCGAAATTGTTAAAATCGAACTGAATCGAATTTATTTTAGTATGGTTTGGGTTAACATTTTTACCAAACTAAAAGCTGAAAAACTGAACCAAAATTAGCAAATCGAACCGAACGCCCAGCCCTAGATAATAAGATAATATATTTCCCGAAGGCCCCTATATAAATGTATGGTCCCATTAATATTATAAATTAATAATTATTTAAAAGTACAAATATATCTAAGAAAATTTAGATATATTTAAATCTAGTTGAAGCTCATCTCTAACTTTTCTTATTGCATCAAAAAGTTTCGATGTTGTCTTTTCTAATTGCACCATAAAATTGTGAACAGTTCTAGATGCAAGTGTTTCCTTACGCGTAACTGATTCCAAAAATATTGTATCATCTTCAACTTTATCATCAACATTGTTTTTCAAATGATAGCCACAATTTGTTCTAAAATCTGGACCTATGAACATGTATTATTTTCACCAATTCAATAGGTTATTAACTTCTATTTTACTGCGGTAACCGAGATCATTAATCATGACCTCAAGTTCATGAATAACGTTTTCACAAGTGAGTTCTTTCAAATTCTTTGAGATTTCATCCCTGAACATTTTTTTCGCTGTAGAAACACTCTTTAAATTAATAAATATTAATTAATCGATTAAATAATATCTCTACAAAATAACAATATTTTATGGTCCCGCCTATATTAATTTAGAGAGGTTTTACTGTATTAAATATCCCTAAACTCGGGTAGATCATTAGTTTCATTTTAGAATTATGGATATGCTTGAAATCATCTTTTAATTGATTATATGAACCTAAGTACACATGATCTTGCAACATGAGTGAAATATGTTCCTAAATTCTCGCCAAATTCAGGGGTGTTTAACACTTCGATCGGTTTTTTATTAAGAGTCCCGTGCTCCTACAAGAGTTTGAGACCACTTACTATGTCATGCGATAAATTGTAGTATATCTAAGTTTAGTTAGTTAATTAGATTGATGTTTTTAAGGTTGTTAATGGTTTGAGGAGAAAACTAATAATTTGTGTCAAGTTTAGGGATATTTTCAATACTTCTTTCTAAAAAGAAAAAAAATGAAAATAGGATAAATAATTAAATAGATTATTAATTAATAAGTGAAGATAAAATGAAAATAAAATATTAAGATAACAACATGATCACATTAAATCAATTATTACACAAAATGAGTTTTTTCATACAATCTAACGATGAATTTAAATAGTATGATATAATAAAATTTAAGTAAAAATCAAAATAAATATTGTATTTAAACTACAGAAAATAGCCCAAAATATCCCTGAACTATCGAATTTGGTACCAAAATACCCTTCATTAACCTTTCGGATCTAAAATATCCTTGACATAAGCCTATTAATCCTAAAATACCTTTTTTTACGACCTAAATTAAAAATATAATTAAAAATCTCATTTATTAGAAGGCACAATTTCACTGTTGTGTTTTATAATTAACCTAAACTAATTAAATTCAAGTTCAAATCCAGATCCATCTAATAACCTCATATCCCCCCACCCATAACCCCATTATATCTTAATTTCCATTTATTAATTAATCTAAATTTTAATTTGTTCTTCATATAATTGTTCATCTTCTTCATTGAACCCAACTATTAAATTCATCAAAGTCACCTTAATCCATCTACAAAACCCTTCAAAATTAAAATACAACTTCACAACGACACCAAGAATAATAATTTGAATCACCCACTTCAAAATAAGCAATAAATTATATATCGAACATTTGACATCTCCATTAGAGGTTCATACTAGCTTCAATGATGTTCAACATATTTTAAACCAAATTTTCTTCGTCTTAATATTCAAGCTCGAAATCGTACACTTCCTAAAATTACAATTGAGGTTCTTTTTAAAAGTTGTAAGTTGTTCAATCTTTAAATATAATCAACTGTGAAGTATATTTGGTTTGACCTAATCTGATTTAGTGAATAAGATGAAAAAAAAAAGTTGAAGGATCGAAAATCATTTATTGTACTTAATTTTAGATTTACTTATTAATTTGGGGATATATTTAAAGAAAATTTAAAAATCACCACCGAAGAATTTGAAAAAAAACTTGAAGAACACCAAATCTATGAGAATAAAACTTTTTTCTTTTAGCTTAATGAGATTTTTAGGCGGAGTGAGTATTTGGTAGATCCGAATTTGGGTTGATATAATAAGTTTAGGCTAACCGTAAAATACATCAATAAAATTGTGACACGTAATAAATGAAAATTTTAATTATGGACGTAAAAAAGAAGGGTATTTTAGGATCAATAGGTTGATGTTAAGGACATTTTCGTTTAAACTAACAATACAATACAACATAACATGTAACGATAATTTAAACAAGGTGTCAAACATACAATTTAAGAAAGGAATAAAAACTTTAGAAGTTCAGTTTAAAATAAATCATACAAGTATGTGGGGTTATATATTATTTTACTAAGGATAAAATGAGAATTTTAATCATCTTAAAGTTAAATTATTACTGATATAAAAATATCTCGTTCTTTTTTATACTGACTAAAAAAATAGTGGATCTTATAAATCGGAACAAAGGAGTATTGTAGGACATATCCTTTTTAAATTGTCTCATGACACATTTTTTTTTACAAAGGTAGAAATAAAGTGTGCTTACATTCTATACTTTTCATATTCCACCTATGAGATTACACATAATTTGTAGTAGAAATGAGACTGTAAATATAATATTTTTTTTTTTTCTAACTTGTCAATACTTTAAGTTTCCAGCAACAGCGCCAAAAACTTGTTTCCTCTATACACACATGTAAGTGTATGTGGTCGCAAGTAATTAGTGATTGCTTTCACAATCGGATTTTTCAATCCCTCAGAGACTTGGTTGCTAACAAGCTATTCGTTTTCCTAATGTAATTATTCGAAGTAGTGTTGTCAGATTTCAAAGATGTTAATTTTGTGATTATTCTACTAACTTTTACCACCATTGAATTTGACAAAAAGAGATGAAATTAAAGCAGAGAATTATTGCAGGTGTTGTTCACGGAGAGCTTAAGACCTAGGGCTATGACGTTTGTGTATTTTCATCTTTTCCAATTATAGTTGTTAAGCATGATTAAGTTATTTACCGAATTGCTAAATCACAAGATTAATAATATAATTATGATCTTTCAAGCCGTATAATCACCTATTCAAATTTACTTCATGCATACATTGTTGAGCGAAAATGTTGTAAACCTCCCCGAATACATATGTATATCATCCCGTATTTGACTCAAGTAGGACAAACTAGGTATGTTTTCACCCTAGCCGCTAATCCATCCTTAGATGAATCTTATCTCCCCAATCCACGTTCTATTTATAAGTTTCACGTATCTAGTTCCACTAGCAATTATTCATTTACTTTATGGGTCACGAAGCCAAAAATAGTTGAATATGCTATTAAGTGAACAAAACATGTGTACTAGAATCCACTAAACAATTGTATTATTAGAAGAATATGTTCATACAATGGTCATAACCCTAGAATGAGGGATTTTAACTGCTCATTTTTTGATTACACATGAATTTCACGATTCAAAATCATAAGTAGTGATGGCACCTATGTTCCCAATCGATACGTAAGCAAATCCCATAAATTTACCACTTCAAATTAAGAAATAAAGTGAAAAGATAGGTGATAAGAAAATATCTTGAACACTAAGTCTTTCTTAAGTATAAAATGTGGAAAGACTAAATACCACCAAAGAGTTAGTGTCATAAGTACAAAAGCTTCTAAATCACGATGCAAGTCTGAAACTAAAATGATAAGTCTAGACGTAAGAAATATCTTGTTTGAATACTGGAACAACAGAATAAATAAAGTGATAGAGGGAGGTGTGGACCACAGATCAACCAAGCAGCTCACCACAAATCCAAGATGACTCAAGCTTAAACTCGGAATGCTCCATGAGATACGCTCATAATCAAAATTCAATCTGCACCACAAAAGAGTGCAGAAATTGTAGTATAAGTACTAAACCACGAGTATCCAATATGTCTCGTAGATTGACAATCATGACCCAAAGTATACCCAAGGTATAACATGGCGTATAGAACCCGAGAGGCCCTACACAAGCCACTTAACATACATCATACACGATAATAGAAATAAAGAGTTCAAAACTAGTATGTTGCGAGGTTTGTTTTGATAAATAGCTTACTATAGTTTAGATATAATACGCAAACACCTTACAGTTAAGGATATGAAACTCATGAAAAAAAGTAATACTACATGTATGTTTTTTACTTACTTAAAAACACGTGACCTATAAATTACACATAACAAAAAACTCAAGAAGTTACCTTGTTTGAGGAGGCCAAAGATTGCTATCATTTTGTGGATTACAACCATGTTTTATACTATCCCTCCACTCCAAAACTTTTTCATTTTTCTCACCAATAGCACTCCAAAACATCAACACAGATTCACCAGCACTATATCAGTCTTTACAATACTTAACTTTTTCTTCAGCTGGCAATTCAAAGAACTTGTGTGCTGCATCTTTTAAATCTTCAAGAACTTCAATTGGGATCCCATGATTGATGATTTGGAAGCAACCCCACTTGTTTGCTGCTTCTTGAATTGATTTTTGAACATTTAAATCAT